>JAZHYW010054966.1:0-12126 GCA_037355805.1 Ixodes ricinus
TCGTCACAGTTTTGGTTTAAACACGGCTTCCCGTTGTCGCCTCCTTTAGGTGACCTGAAGTCAAAGAGCAAGCCGTGAAGGATGTTTCATGAAAATTCCAACGAGGCACTGTCAGCGAATGACGTTGCAGTATTGGTATTTCACCGTGGAATGCAGATACGCCTGAGCTTGTAATTTCAAAATTAATAAAAAGGGACTGCAACAAGAACTTGTTAGTGAGAGCGCTTTGATTATATGGCGTTCGCGGCAAGAAAGATTCTGTCTTTACGCGTTTAAGGTTTCTGCCTGCGAGCTCTTGCACAATTGTGACCAATATGTAGCAAAAAACACTGCATTATGCCGGTGTTTGGGTTGTGAGGCTACTCTAAGTGGAGCTAGAGTTTCCGGGGTATGCCGCTGTGTTATTCCATCCGATACCGCATTGGTGCTGCAATCGATCGCGGTGTATCTATTAGTTATTCATTCAGCTACCTACTTAGATGCGCTTCGTGTCTTTATGCCTTACACATTTCGTCATGGATGAACTGTTCAAGGATGCCATAACGATCGAAACAATCTACTTGGGAACAAGCAAGAAAATCGTTGCTTCTTAAAACTCTACACATTCTCGGCTTCGTTATTGTTATTCTAAATGCTCTTCTAACTTCGTTTCACTATTCATGTTAAAATTTCCTTTTACATGAAATAGTTGTCGTAACCATTGCATCATAAAGGCATCATGACCTCATTTATCAACATGTTTCCCCGTTGTAGAACTTAAGGTAAAGCCATCTACATGGGCGTACCAACCGGGGGGCAAGGGGAGCTTGCACCTCCCCCCCCCCCCCGTTCTCAGAGTGGGGGGGCAAGGCATATGTTTTGCCCCCTGAAACAGCCGCCACTGGGCAGGGCAAATACTGGCCGGCGGCGCCCAAGGATACCAAGGGTACCGCCCCCGGCCCTGAGGGGGGGGGGGGGGGGGTCTGGGGTCTGGTTAGCCCCCCACTCAAAAACAAGTTGGTACGCAGCTGGCCATCTAGGACACATAAGCGCCCCTTGAGAGCGAAAATCTTGTCTAACAGTTAATAAAAAAAACCTGCATTCGGGGTTTCTGCAACTCACGTTTGACATTCTAAGACTAACTCAGTTGAGATGTCCCGAAAGCGGCTGCGAAAGAGAAGGCTTTGAGAGCCATGTCTTATTTTTACTGCTTTGGCGCTGCAGGGGTGAGGGAATATTTTTTTCGGGTATCCAGAGTAGATGCAAGGGAAGGCCGGGTGGGGGGGGGAGACGTTGTCGCCTCTCTTCCATGGTGTCCTGGAAAATGACCGGGACCTATGCTCAAATTCAGAGCTTGAAACAACTCACTTGAAACCTATGTATTAAGACCTTTGTAGAAAAGTGCGGGTGCCTCCTGAATTTTAGGACGTGCGGACACTCATATCCGCTGCAAATAGAAAAAACTGGCAATTATCCTTTGCAGTGATATGACACCACAGAAACTCTCCTTGTGAATGTTGCAGATGATTGTAGGGCTTTGAGTATAACATAGATGCTAGGTTATATCATCCGCTATAAGGTGTTCTGCCCTAACACAGCAAGCAAGCTATTGATTGAAATGTGGCCGTCTAGCAGTAAACAGAGAACATTTATTTATAAGGATATAGTTCATAAATAGATGCATAAGAAAGCAATGTGCCAACTTGTTAATAAGAACATACGTGTACTCACGGAGTTTTCGGCGTTCAATGCGACATCCGCTTTGAGATGGCATTACCGTCAAGCACAGCACGAGGTCTGGCAATTATGTGTTGCATTAATCTATCACGCAGAGGTACACCCTCTCGGAAGTGATGCGCGAAGGACTATCCCTAAATGGGGTTGTACAGCTCCGGTGATTATAAGGCACTGAGCGCTATTAGGAAGGCGGTGATATTGTGTTTCTGATCTTCTTAAGTGGATTCCACCTAAACATCTACAAGACCGTACTGATTATTTTTCGTTTGTGTTTTGGTGGAGTTGTTTTGCGCTGCGGTGAAGTACCCGATTAGATAAAGGAGCTAGCTGATTGATTTCATATTCTCAATCCAAAACGAGAAGTACGACAAACATCACTAGTAATCGTTTCTATTAAAAGGCCTTTAAGAAAAAGCCACTGCTGCACTTTTCGTAAACAAAGTGTTTCTAGTTTGTCCAGTCCGTTTAGTAAACCCATCAAGAAGGGACATACATAAATCATTATCATACTTGTCAACACTTCCTTCACTTGATTTCATATGCGTCACGCATTTTATTTTGATTCTTTTCTTAATGTTTTGTGGTTGCTTGCAGTATTGAAGTGCATTTCTTTTCGACGGGCTTCGCAACTGCGAGTGCGCCCTGTGCTGTGTATTCCCCGTCGTCCGATCTTCTTGCCGCACGTAACTTTGCGTTAAAAATAACCTTCACTTTCTTTGATACTACGTACGCCCACCTTTACGGTTCCATTCGGTTTCTTCCAGACAGTCTGAACGCTTTACTGCAACGTTATTTCTGAATAGCAGTGTAGTGAATGCGAGTGTAGGACCTCGAATAATGGTCTTGATTTTAACTTTCTTCTACAGCGATAATAGAAAAGATCTCCAGACGGGCTCCTAATTAGTTTCTTTTATATATATAATTGGTGTTCCTTGTAGCACAAGAGTTTTAAAATTGGCTTTTCATGCAAAGAAGACACTAGTAATAATCTAATGAGCAGAAAACTGAGTGCGGCTCAGTATTACAAAGAGAGACTAAACTCGGCGAGAAACAGATTTATAGAGTGAAGTTTTGGAAAAGTATCGCTGTTTTTACCACATAACTATTAAAGGCTGTTTACTTGTACCAGCAAAAAAACCTTTGTGTTACTAATGCCTACGACCGATGACCCGGGGGAGGGGGGGGGGGGGCACGTCCCTAGAGTTCTTTTAGGCACTCCGTAAAGTCAAAGAAAGAAGAAATTACTTTTACATATAATAAAGTGACCTCAGGGGCTACTAATATAGGAAAGAATTTCTGAGGAGGAGGAGAGGGAGGGGGGGCAAAAACAAAATTCCTGAGAAATCAATGAAAAGCCTCTTGCGGGAGCAGCGTAAGGAACCGGAAGCGAGAAAACCGGAAATTACTAGCCTGAACTCTGACAATGGAAGCATTTTTCATTTCGGTTTAGAAGGATGGCACATTACGGAATAGAAAATATAGGCCAAAATGAACCGAGAACCTCGACTACAATGAGCATATTATGCCTTGAACAATAAAAGGCTACGAGATAGGGGAAAGTGACTTTGATCTGAAAGTTCAATATATATGATAGTATGATGTGGCATATCTCATTAGCATCCACAATTATTTAAAATATTTCAAACTCATTCGGTAAGAATTAACTTCCACTCGATCAAATGCGATACAAATGAGATAACCTAATATAAAACATTAAACGAGTTAACAATTATAAATTCCTGAGCTTACTTACCGTGGCGGTTATTCCCTCATCTAATGTCCGCCATGCCCGGTAAGTACACGGTGAAGACTAAACCGGTGTAATTATGGCCCCTTAGAACAGTGTGTTCGAATTAAAATTAATCGCGCTGTATATATCTGTAGCGTCCACGCTCTAGGCAGCCTCATGTCTGGCGCGGCAAGCCACACAAAGGTGACAGGAAGACGTTTGCTGTTTTAAACACGAAGCAATCTCTATGACCACAATAAACGAAATATAATAAACGAATCAGCTTGTCCGAAATGACTGTCCATTACCCACACCGCCTCTGCCAACCCCTGAGCGCCAGAATCATCACTTCGTCTCTTGGGCCCAACGTCACCCTAAAGACTCATCTAGAAGGGGGGAAGAAGGGGGGGGGGCGGCTTTGTAGCGTTCAAGCGCTAGGGTGTCTCATGTCTGGCGCGGAAAGTCACGCAAAGGTGACGCAAAGGTCCGCCTGGCGCTCAAGCGACAGACGGACCACAGGCTCTGAGACGGACACGAGCGCGGACTGAACAGCTAGAGACCTGAGGTGACCATCTTGGCAGCAGGAGGGTCATTTCGAACCGGCTCCTTCCTTTATTATTTTTTAGTATGGTGATAAAGATTGTTTTGTTCTTAAAGCAGTAAACGTCTTCTGTAAACCACATGTCAACGCGGTGACTTCAATAGCCGATAAAGCACGGGCGAGCGATTTTGGTTTCTTGGGATGGCACTTATTTTAAAGAGGTGATCAGCACCAAGCATCGGAAATATTGGACATGGTATACGAGTTTGGACGTTTCGAATTTCAGTTCAAGAAGAAATTCCACTTCTTTGGAGAAATTGATCGCCTTGAATATGCCACAGGCAGTTTCATGCCTAAAAACGCGGAAGAGATCGACGATACGGTACCTTGACGGAAAGAAAGTATTCAAATGAAAAAAAAAACAAGTCTAGAGATAGCAATATTACTTCCAAAAATAATTAAATTACATTACTAATTACACAGATATTTGCTAAGCAGTTCTGACATTTCAGTTACAATTACTTTTCAAAAGTAGTGAAATTAGTTAGACATTACTTTTCAATACCTTGAGGCAGTAATTCCTACTCATTTTATCTACAGTATATGTACCAAAACCTCAGATCCTAATCATTACACCGCAAGAGTCTTATGCGCCACAAAGTGAACAATACTGAACTGTCGTTTTGCTGGCGTACACGACGTAAGATTTAAACATGATGAATAGCTTCTTCTTTAGATGTGATCCAAATAAAGTAGACATACCGGTTTCGCTCTTCATTCAATTGAGAAGGTTCCTTGTTATGAGTGATAAGTTTCCGCCTCCCAATTAGAAGAAGTTATAGTCCGTGTCAGTATGTTAAATCGGGCAATGGGAGCTCGTTCATACAAGGAGTCGTCACGTGAAACGTTTCCCTTCCACCTCGGACGCAATCTAATCGAGCACTATAGCTGACGTATTCCCGGTAATTCCTACTCAAGCAGTCTTTTTCCCAAACACCCGAAGAGTCCAAGTTATTGCGCGTTGTCACACAAAGCGGCTGGATATTTGCTAGGCAGAAGTGTCGCCAGTTGAGGAAAGGGACGGCGCGAGCTTCCTAAAATGTGTACTTCCCAACCAACGGGTGGCGATAACTGCTTCGTAGGAAATAGCTGCCAGATTCACAAACCTCACTCCAATTGAGGCGCCCCTCCACTTCCTCAAGGAAGGCGCGAGGGCCGGCGCTGGCCACTCGCGACGACGGATAGGCGGCTTGAGCATGCTTATCCTTCCTCGCGATTGGCCAGCGCTGGCCCTCGTGCCTTCCTTGTGCAAGTGGAGGGCGCCCAATTAGAGTGAGGTTTGTGAATTCGGCGGTTATCTGAATAGCTTTGAAGGAAAGACAGCTAGGAGCGGTATGGCTTGCTGCAGCTCTGATCTGTTGCTCGATTATCGTCTTTTTCGACTACAAAAAGCACCTTTACTTGACAAGGCCAAGGATTCGCACGTAAAGGGCTTTGAGAAGCATTTGGGATTAACTATTTATTCCGGTCGTATGTTGTTCACAGTAGTTGAAGCTCACGGTTTGACCTTGACTGACAAAAGAGCAAGAAGCCTGGGGATCTGTTTGTCCTGTCCTCTCAGGTTTTAAAGTTTGTTAACCTCACTGGTGATGCGCCCTTCGCCTTGTAGCCTATCAGCCATTCATCCCTAAGCTGATAGTGCGGTAGAAGCCACGTGTACGTTGGAATAGACACGTAACAACGCACTCGCCACGTAAGCACGCTCTCGTCCATACCCGCGCGCAGATAGAGAAACGGGTCAGGTGATCAAAGAAGAAGGTGGCTGATTGGTTCTGGTGAGCTCCTAGCTCCCACCGCACTCTTAGCTTAGGGTTGAACGAAGCAGAGTATCGTGATGACATGACTCCGTGAATCTGTGTTGCCTGGAATTCGTGAGCCGTGGCCTTCCAGCGATATCTTTACACGTAAGATTTACTCC
The DNA here is from genome assembly GCA_037355805.1 of Ixodes ricinus. Classification (NCBI taxonomy): domain Eukaryota; kingdom Metazoa; phylum Arthropoda; class Arachnida; order Ixodida; family Ixodidae; genus Ixodes; species Ixodes ricinus. The sequence continues at coordinate 5,965 of JAZHYW010054966.1, forward strand.
TTCGCCTTTCTAGCCTGCCTTTGTGCGTCTGTCGAGTACATCGTACGAGGCTCCGCGCTCAAATGGCCGTCGTTTATTTGCTCTAATGTCTCTTTCACGACATTTCACAGTGAAAAACAATTTTTCTAATTTTAAAGCTCGGAAAATATTATTTGTTTTTATTTGGGACAAAAGTAATTTTAGAAGTAACGAGCAATTTTCTCAAAATTACGGCCTGAAAATAATTTACTACATTCCTAAGTCACCAGTCTAGAGAAGTAATTAATTGCATTACTCATTATCACAAAAAGTAGTTTAAGTTTCTGTATTCTCATTACAGTAATGTCATTACTGCCATGTCTGCAAACAACCATGCACAAAGTGGTCTTGAGCATAGAAAATGCATTGCTTAATTATAAGCACTCATTAAAAAGACGCAAGCAAAGTACTGTAAGCGCATTAACAGCCCATGCTTGTGCATCCCCGCAGTTTCGCTTGGCATACTTTGGTATTTTCGATGACCTCCTCTCGAGAATCACTGGTCTAGGACTCCAAGTGTATCGTGGTTATTGCAAAGTCCCACTTGAAAAGCACTTTACGCTGTAACAATTGCCTTAGTAGCGCGATAAGATAATCTAACTCGGCGCATCAGTCTCAATTTTTTTTTCGTTTGTCTTTGTTTGTTTTTATTGCATTTTTTTAGGAGGGGGGGGGTTGTTTTGTTTAATAATTTCGTTACTGCTCAATTTAGGCCTTCCAAAGCGGTGGAATATATTTAACACTGTGTTTTGATAGAGTTATGTGTGAATTTGAACATTTCGGATGCACCGGGTGTAAAGTTCAGCTCAGAATTGTCGGCTGTCGGTGGAAACCCTGGACTGGCCTTTAATTTCTTCGTACATACGCAATACAACGACACAAACCGGAGAGGTCATTCATCATTGCATAGTTGATTTAGATTAGCCACTCTACGCCGTTCGCGCACCACCATCCCAACGCTTACATCCTAACACGTAATGCTTGCGTTTCCGTATCATGGTCACTACAAACATCGAATGAAATGAGAAAAGATAAACATTACTACTGCCTATATCAGCGAGAGAAACGAAAGTCCCAGAAGACGGAATCGAAAGTGCGATCGTCGTGTGGCCTTTCCAAAAGTCAACGCGGCGAAACTTGGGCCATTCGGCCATGATTGCTTTTATGAGCAGGCAGGGTTTTCTCAGTAGACGAAACCGCCCAACCCTTTTAGCCGAAGGTTAATGGGCACTTCAGTGTGACGCTCGCCACCCTCCGTTTCGGCAGCGTCAGCACTTCCGCTGTCTGACCGCGACTGTGGCGAGGCGCTTGCGATCGTCTTCAAAGACGCTTTATGCCCCTCAACTGGGAGACTCTACTCAAAAGAGCTAATCGGGAAGGAAGCCCCCATCGCAGGTCGGGGCTTCCTTCCCGATTAGTTTCTCTTCCTTTCCCATAGGTTAACTATGGGGAAGAACGAGATCATATAGCTCCGAAAATATTATCGAGAGGATGAAAGAATACCTTGCCATTATTAGAGCACTAATTATTGGTTCTTAATAAATGCGATATTAAATGCGATAGCATTTCCTCCGTCAGTTTCCCGTGAAGATTTTGCTCTGTTGCAGGAAACGATTGCGCATGCGTGAAAAAGTGGTAAGTTGAAAAGACACAACACAGCTCTAAGAGTACCTCTAAGGGGAATCGCACCCAGGACACCAAGATTAAAAGCCAGAAGCTCAACCATTGTGTCAGGGGAGAGGTTTGTGAAGTGGTAGTTATTACATGTGATGACATTTCGTCCGCCAACCGACACCGCGGAACGTGCAAATGTCGCCAGTGGGTAGATCTGACTTTTGATCCCGCTCACAAGGGATCCTGCAGCAGAAGCGCAAACGAACGCAAAAAGGCATGTAGTTGGGCTAGTTGGTGGTACATACTGTTTGGTGGGAACAGCGCAAAAAAGACGTAGGACGAGGTCGAAGAAACACACAGACAGGGCGCTGTCTGTGTGTTTCTTCGACCTCGTCCTACGTCTTTTTTGCGCTGTTCCCACTAAACAGAACGCAAAAAGCATTGTGCGGGGATAACACAGTTGCTTTCCCGAACCCTCCCCCCCCCAAAAAAAAAAACGCATACTACGATTGCTACTACACCTCCAACAGAGTGCGCACTGTCGAAAGACGTCATAGAACAGTGGTGGAGCCACAGGAGCTTGCGGTCTCGAGCAACACGCGCGTCCTGCTGGCGGCGAGAGGAACCACGTGAGGCGAACCTCGGCCGGTTGCCAGATTAGCGGCTATCGATATCCAGCTATCCGGCCTCGGTACGTTTGATAGGACTGACCTATTTTAACTAATTCGGGAATAGTTCAGCGCTATCAAACACAGCAAGGCCGGATAGCCGCTAATAGAGAGCTTTCGTAGACCGTTTTCCCACTTCCGCTACGCTCTCCGGAACGAAGACGCCACTACTGCTCATGCGCGGCGCTAGCCTTGCCTCCAGAGACCCGGATCTCGTAGCGGGTTGCGGGGAACGTTGCGGGATAGCGGAAACCATCTACGAAAACTCCCAAATATCCCAACCGGCCGGAGTCCGGCTCGCGTGGTTCCTCTCGTCGCCAGCATGATGCACGCGTGTAGCTGGGGAGCACACGCTACTGTTGCTTAGTTAGATCTTTCCACCACTTTACTTAATACTCATGGCATATATACGAAATACGTTGCTGGAACTAAGGGGTATATGTGAAGAGGAGTGGGACATCTTGAGCCTGAGTGTTAGTTGTGACAATTCTGGAGTAATGGTGTTTAACGACAAAAAGAGGAAATCCCTGAAAATGCAAAGCATTTAATATATCTTGTACATAAAAAAAATTATGAAAGGAACATAAAAAATTATGAAAGGGAAAATAAATTTATCCATTATACAATGCGAGGCACTGCGGAAATATAATAGATATAAAGTTGTCAGGAGAAGTGGAGAGGAGTAATAATGTCAGGGCTACCTTTTGGCAATGGGGTACTTTGCGTGAAATCAGATGGTCAGTCAGAATTGGAAATTCTAAAAAGGTTCTTGAGCAAATCGGCACTGGGAGCGTACGGAAACACACCACACATGAGGGTACAGGGAACAGGGGCTGACCGGCCTTTGAGAGGAAAGGAACTATAAGTAAATTGGTATTTCAACGAAGGTTAACCGAAAGCGACAAGCGATTACAATACAAGCAATATCAAGCAGTTATACATGAAAACATTTAAACACAAAATGAAGGAACCGAGTTCGAAAGTAATAAAGCAATTAGTCGTTAGTTGTTTATACAACGGCAAGTTAGACTGCCAGCAACATGGCTGCACTGTTACCCACTGTAGATGAAAAATTTAACCAGTACTGTACGACCGGGGCCTCCAACGTGCATCGCACAGTAGTGATACACGACTGCACGCCGGTACGATGTTCATCCAGATCGAAACGGGCACAGGTGGGGAACCGAGTTCGGAAGCTACATAACAGTTATTGGGCTAAGGAGACCAGTTTAATAGAAAAGAAAGTAAAAGTCAACGCATGTTGTCAGTGGCGTACACACTTGTGTTTGAGTGTGTGCGTGTGTGTGTTGGGGGGGGGAACCAGAACACCCCCCCCGAGGGCCGGAGGGCGGTGCCCTTGGTATCCCTTGGGAGCCGCCGGACAGTGTTTGTTCTGCCCAGTGGTGGCTGTTTCGGGAAGGGGAGGGGGGGGGATAAAAAACACGCCTTGCCCCCCACTCTGAGAACTGGAAGTAAACGCCGCCTTGACCCCCCCCCCCCCCCGAATGGTACGCCCATGCATGTTGTTGGAAAGGAAAGAGAAAGCCAACACATGTCAATAATGTGCCCGTACCCCATCGCCGGTGCGTATGTATGGACGAAATACACTGAACTAAAATTTTGGATTTTAAAGTAAATGTGAAAGAAAAGAATGCAAGAAAAATCACCTTTAGCAATGTAAAAACACCAATTTAACATCGCCTTCAAATTTTGTGCGAAAAATTGGCGACACGGGACCTAACGTCAGGTGACCTATACATCAATCCAGTTTCCCCGCGAAATTTGGCGAAAGATCTGTCACATGGCCTAAACATCTTCAGTTTCCGGGTAAATTTGCCGGGGAAATTCGCGTCATGTGGCCTGACGACAGGTAACATACAGAGGGTGTGCCCAAAAAAATATTTACAGGGTTTTTTTTTCGACGCTGTCAATTTTTATTTTAATTCGTTAGTTAGACATTCCTATTTTTATCACCATAATTTCTGGTCGCCGGCAGCGTTGCACGCGGGATTGGGTTTTTAACATTTCTTTTGTTCTGCTACTACCGCCCTCTGCAGGGACGATCTCAGGCAGTATGTGTCTTTTATCTTAGTTAATAACAACCCCAAATGTATTAGTAATCTGGCCCAAAGTGTCGAACCAGAATTGAATCGAACCAAAACCGGAACCGAACCGCTGTTTTTAGCCGAAGCGGAACTGAACCGAACCGAAATATTCGCCGCCATCTTGAAACTGAGCCGGCACTGAACAGAAAAAAATATAAAGGTACCCGGTTCAAAACACTTCAAGTAGTTTTTTTTTGTTTTAGCAATACAAAATGATTATTCGAGAATAAAAATGAAAGTTGTATTTCAATGTATTGATCCAATCCTCATGTACAGAAGTGCAATGTATGAAAAAAGGCGGGTTTTTGCGGGGCTTTTGTATTGGCACTATAATTAATCATGTGTCATGTGCTCACGTTACGTCGTGGAGTGAAGACACACTCGTCAAGTAATGCCAGGTCACGTAGCCCAGTGACGTCACATGACGTCGTCACGTGACTTATTACGTCAAGTAAAGTTAAATTCAGGATGTCTCCAGATTTATTAGCGTTGTTGACATCATGACGTCACATGACATCACGACTTCGCACCGTGAGTCACATGGCACCGTGACGTACTCGATTGTCATGAGTCCGAGTCGAGTACTCTAGTTCACGATTATCAGCATCGCCAAACATTCGGGGAATGGCTCGTGTTCAATCGGTGACCAGAATAGCCGAACTCTAACAATTTCTGAAACTCAGCCCATGCTCTATACTTTTTGTATCCCAGCGCACCACCATGATGAACACTGACAGTATATAATTAACGTCAGATCACGTGGCAGCTTGTTTTAATTGCGAGTCGATGAGGAAAAACCTATTCTTACTTGTCTCAATGGACGAAAAAACGGCGTAGTTGTGCTCGAAAGATGGCCATAAAAAATGAAAGCCGTTTACAACTCCCTGTAACGCCGAATTAGAGCGCAGCTCTTGAGGAGGACGGGAAGGCACGGGGGGTCACATGACCTCGGGGGGGGGGGGGGTCGCATGGCATCGGGGGGAGGTCACGTGACCTCCGGGAGTGTAGTCGCGTGACCTGGGGGGTCACGTGACCTCGGTCACGTGGTCTAAGGTCACGTGACCTGGAGAGTTACATGACCTCACGGTTACGCCGCCGGCGACGCCGACGATGACGCCGACGGCGACGCCGACGCCGGCGCCGCTCAAGCCGGAAACGGGCGCCTAAAGGGCCATACGCACATCAGCGTTTGAGCGCGGTGCGTTCCGTAGCGGCAAGCGGACGCGTTGCGTTGCGAAGAGCGCTTGCGCCAAGCTTGTACGCACATTTGCGCTGACACGCAGTCAACCGCAGTCAATAGCCAATAAGAACGCGCTATCGTCGCTAGCGGCTCACCAATAGTAAACGAAATCCACGGCAACATGGCGGCGCCCAGCGACAGCGCCGAAGTGTTCGATCTTGGGACAATCCCGCTGGCTTCCCCGACATTTTGTCGAACTTGAACATCGCAGCCTTGGGAAAACCAGTCCCCACCGCTCCCCAAAACGAAAAAGCAAGCACTGCGAGCGGAACCGGATACGTCTCGCCGAGTCGGCCGAGTGGCGCGAGCGGACACGTCACCCTCCTCTCCTCTCTCGGCTTCTGATTGGTCGAACGCACCGCAACGCTTCGGAAAGTTGAGCGAGTCTCTACTCGCTTGCGTCGCGCTACCGAGCCTTGCGGGAAGGCGCGCGTCGTACCGCAAGCGACCGCGCCTGGCCGCAAGGACTCCGCAACGCACTCAAACGCGTTCAAACGCGAATGTGCGTATGGACCTT
>JAZHYW010054967.1:0-151356 GCA_037355805.1 Ixodes ricinus
ATGCTCGACATTAGAGTCTGTAACAGGTTCAGAGTTCAGGGGAAACTATAATGGACTCTGCTAAAGTGGAAAGAGGTGGGAGGAGCTTGGGATGCTCACATCCGACTCCTTCGGACAGCGAAGAGACTTGATCGAACAAATCACACTTGAGTTCTTATGCGATCAAAGATTTAACATACGCCACTTTTGCACAATCGGACGTCGAAAAATACATTGATGTTTTAGATTGAAGCGACGCCGCAGTGGCGTATTTAGAGGGGAGGATTCAGGCATCCCCCTTCCCTCCCCCTCGAATCCAGCCGAACCTAACCTTGTTTCATTCAATTTACCTGCACCTCCTGCATTGGTGCAGAAATGTGTTGGGCAGTGTACTTACGACGTCTGTATTCACATACAACCGGAAGTACATTACCCTATGCTTCACCAGTGCATGAGGTGCAAGGAAATTGAATGAAGCTAATATACACGTGCATTTTGACTCCACTTCCACCCCTCTGCGCCTCCGCAGCGCTCCCCTAGTCGTAGGCATCGCAGTTATTTCAGCACCTCAGCCCCCCCCCCCCCCCCCCCGAAAAGTATTCCTGAATACACCACCGCACCGCGTTAATTTGCAGGTCCCAGGCATCAAACCTCGCTTCCTGTATTTGACTCGGAACTCTTTCGTTTTATAATGTCAAGTACCCCCCTCGCAGTAACCTTGCCTGACGGGAGTGGAAGAGTCTCACCGTTCTCTGACCTGCTTTCTGCGCACCAAGGTACAGCAAGCAGCAGGCCAGTGGCGTAGGCAGGGAAGTGGTTTGGGGGTCGAAACCCTCCCGAAACGCCAAAGCAACACCCCTCCACCCCCTGCTTGCTCCCTGCTCACGCAGACTGTTTTGCACGGAACACGGGGGAGCGCGGACTGTTTCCAACTCCTGGCTATGCCGATTTGTTCTCTTGGGCTTTTTGGAAAAATTCCGCTCTGCGTAGAGCGGAGCCCCTTGTTGTAAATGTAGTTTGTTTATTTCAGCAAAGTACACAGCAGGCTTGTCTTTTTTTTTTTTTTTTTGGTAGTCAAATGTCTACTACGACGCCACTTAAATTGGTGAGACGGGTAGACGAAGAAGCGCCCTTCTCAAGGAACACAGAAAACATGTTGCCAATTCAACACGTTACACGGGCGAAGTCCGACTTGGTAGATCATTTCTTGACGATGGGTCAAGCTTTGGATTTCAACTATGCGTTGACTTTGCCACGGGAGCAGAGATGGGGGCCGCGGAAGTTCGTAGAATCGGGGTTTATCCGCCATGAGTCACCGGCGTGCAATGTCAACTGCGGCACTTTACCGGACGTTTACGGGGTTTTATGTCAGGCACGTGGCCAGGATTTTGATTTAGGGGGAGGGGGCGGGGCCTGGGGGGGGGGGGGGGCGCCCATGACAAAATGCTGTATGAGGTGTAGGGGGCCAAGGAAGCCCTAGCAAAATGGAAGATTTGGGGGTGAGCTATGTGACTGTTTTCTATAACGGGTAGACAATGTATAATGGCGACCCTTCTCTACCGCGTCGCGTCTTCTACGGCGCGTCTCCGGTGTCGCATAGGCAGCGCCATCTGTCGACAGCGCGTACCACTAATCCGCACCCGCGTGCCACGGCGGCTGGCTAGCTCTGATTGGCCAAAAGATAAATTTATTTATTAAAAGAAAAACAAATACTGCAGGTATTTAAATAAATGTTTTAATATATTTTAATAATGCACTAATTGTTCATTTAGGTAAACACATTTTGTCACTAATTATATTTTCCAATTAAAAAGAAATTATTTAGTTAATTAAAATTTTATTATTATTCTTATAAAATATAAGTGTACCTATTAATTAAAAATTTCCCTATTTGTATAAATCTAAAGATGTAAGTGTTTTTAGTTTTCTTTATTAGCAAAGGTCAATACACCCCCAACTTGTCAAAATTGTTGCCCCGTGTGAACTGGGAACGGGAGAACCATTTGAAGTCCGACTGGGAATCGCTCCAACCAATTACTTCCCTAACTGGTCCCAGTTCACTCCATTCCCAACTGGGAGTCAAACCAGTTGACTCCCAACTGGGAATGGTTCAGACCAGTTGACCCCTCAGCTGGTCCCAGTGGGACTCCTATTGGCCCCAGTTGATTCCCAGTTGGGACCAGTTAGTCCCAGTTGAAACCAGTTGAGGTGCCAACTGGTCCCAGTTAAAATTTTCGCCTGCTGCGTACTTTTCGTCACCGGAAACTGACGAGCGCAGCGGCCAATGGGAGCCCCGTCGACGCGCGTCGGCCAATGGAACCGAAGGCGAAATCCATCAGCTTTACTTCGCTCCTTTGGGATCGGAAAAACTAGGTGCCGTTTTCGCGCTTTTCAAACTGATGACGTCAGCTCGCTCCAAGGGACAGTTAATGCTTTCGCATTAAAACTATCCACGAAGAAACAATGTAAAGTTGGCATGGCGAAGCAAAGCATACAGAGTGACAATTAATGACTTAGGCTTTTTCTGAGATAAAAGAAATCAAGAAGTCTAAAAAAGTTTGGTAATATCCTGTATGACTGCAATGTTACTTGAGAACAGTAAAATCTCTTGTAAATGAGAATGCTGTGAAGAAACCTACAAATAAATTAGTTGAGTTCGAAGACTCCCTTGAGGAGTCTTCGAACACAACCAAAGCCCAGCGAGCAGAAGGCACCAAGCACGTACTAGAGGAGGAGCATTTACTGGTTCATCAACCTGCCCTTTCCTTCTTTTTTCTTCTTCTTTACTTGGAAATGTGCGAGATTGCTGGTATAACAATTTGTAGTGAATCTTTCCGAACTACAAGACCATAGGACGTCGGCAAGCCGCAGGACTATCTTGGTGGGTTACATGCTGGGCAGCGCTGCTAAATTGAACAAGTCCAGGTCCTCCGACTTGTAAAACGTGGGTTGTGAAAGAGGAACAGTGATGCATGACCCAAATAAAAACGCTTCCTCAACTCAACTCGACTGAACAGTAATGGGACAGCACAGCTTGGGGACCGCGCACACTCCGTGGCGCTTCTCTTCGTCATACCGAAACCGAATGTGCCATCCCCTGACAAATGTATTTCGTCTATAACTAACAAAACAAAAACGCAAAACACTACGTTGCTTGCAACAAATCTTTTCTTACTGAATTAAATGAGAACTTTTGCGTGTGTCCGTGTAAACGTGTGACTTTTTCGTTTTTCGATTTCTGTAGAACGTTGACGGATCGGTCTGAATCCCCGAAGCAAGACAATCCAATCCACAGCCAGGAGCTATGGTGAAGCAGTTGAAGTTTGTTGTCACGACCTACTCACCTACTGCTGCAAAGTTGGTTTGTTTAGGAACTTGCGGCGCACTTTTACGGGTGCCGTTTAAGTCTCCAGCTGGTTGTTAGCTTTGCCTTGCATCAACGTGCTTGCATCAAGCGGAAAGAGCTCGTCGAGTGGCGCGTCCCCACCGCGGTTCCACACCACCCTCTGCTCCAGCTGTCAACAGCCGCAGGTGAGAGCAAAGAAGATGTGACCGTCCCTATTTAAAGGGGCCCTGCAATCATAAGGGACAACTGAGAGGCAATTTAGGCACATTTTTTTGGCGATTGAACCGGGTTCCAGGTATGTCTCAGGCCACGTTGCCCCAAATTTCAGCCGAAACCGGCGCTTGTGTGCCGCGCAAATCAATAAAACAGTCGCCGGTAATAACTGCACCGGGATCGACTGGGCGCGACGCCCGGAGTTGCAGGGTAGAGCCAGGAGAAGCGGAGCTCGCGATGACCGATGCGGGGCCGTAACGCGACGTCACAAACGGCGCGTCGCGCCGTTTGTGACGTCAGCGCCTTGGCTCCCGCAAACGGGCTGACGCGTGCCGTTTGCGACGTCGCGCGTCAGCGATTGGTCGCTGACGCGCCTCTTCAAGTGACGGCCAGAACGCGCCAGATCGCTGCCGCTCTCTCGTCGGCATCTCCCCGGCGGTCCGTCCTTCGGCGATGCGGGCCGCTCGTTGCCGGCTGTGCGGTCATCCGTCGGGTGATACGCAGAGGCCGCCACGCACGTACTCCCGTTCCGTTGGTGTTCGGTTGCCGAACGGAAGCTCTGAACTCGCTCGCGCAGAGCGGCATTGCCGTCCATGTTGACAAATTCGGCGAAACGACCGCGCCACCGCGCTGCTATACCCACCGCGGTAACCAGAGTCTCGACGCCCTAAATGCTACTCGGTACTCGACACATTGCACATGTGAGCGTCACTCACGTACGTCACCTCCGCTTTCAGGCCCAAAAACGAGAAACACAGATAGTTGAGTTCGGTTTCTTCCAGTTATTTCAGTAGGTATAGAAATATGCGCCACAAATGTCTATAAAAATTTAGGCAGTATGCCAGGTTCCCAAGAAGCCTAAAAACACAATTTAAACAAATTAAACTAAATTGTCCTTGCATTGTCCCTTAAGCGTCTACCTTTTTTGCGGTTTCCACGTCTCTTGGGGTTCGGGCAAGCCAGCGGGCACGGAGAAAGTAACTAAATATCAGTGCGTCATATTTTAACCGGACGACGCGGAAACCTCCTCCACCGACGAGGGCGACCCGCAGTACCGAAAGCGCGCAAAATGTGACGTCTTTGGTCCTGGGCTTACTACTGGTCAGAGCCGCTAAAAGCTTCTTTTTAGTCGAAATGCAAAATATAAGTGGCGCAAACCGTTTCAATTATTTATAAAAGAAGATTTGTTCAGTATTTTAGATCAGAAAAGAAACGAATGCAGTTTATAAAGTACGGAAACAAGAAATGACTCGTCGAGATACCCGCCACCAAGCGGTGGAAAAGGCGGCGCATACTAGAAAGGACTAGTGGATCAGGCGCCGACATGGACAGGTCCCGGATGTACGCGGCGGTGCTGCGGTCGTATGGACTGGAGGATCAGACCGGCTCCGAGCGTTCCGAAGGCCTTCGGCGAGAAGCTTTGTCTTGCGATTTGCCCGTTTCGCGGTATGGCAGCGCGAAGTGGCTCCCATTCTGAACTGATCTTTACCCCATGTTTGCTGTCGTTTGTGGTCAATGAAGTGTCATGCCGAATTAGTGTTTAATCGCGCAGCAAATGCATTGAGAGCCGCTCTGGCCGCGCGCTGCATACAGCCTATCCAGAACATGCTTTAGTGGCGCCCTCTCGCGCCGTCGACACGGAGTGCGGCAGCCGTGAGCGCTCGATGAGCTCACTACCCCTCCTCTAGTTCACGGCCACTCAAGCAACCAAGGACGTCATGAGGGCAGTTATTTTTCGCTTGTTTTTGTAATTTTAATTTGCATAGAACTTTTAAAATAAAGTGAATTTCGAGAAAAGAAAAGTTTCACAAAGTTACTACGTTCAGTGCGCTCAGGTTCGGTGCAAATTAAAAACCAGTAAAAAAGTCCTTGCAGGGCCCCTTTAAGCGTCTACCCTTTTTGCGGTTTCCACGTCCCTCGGGGTTCGGGCAAGCCAGCGGGCACGGAGAGAGTGACTAATAATCAGTGCGTCATATTTTTAACCGGACGACGCGGAAACCTCCTCCGCCTACGGGGGCGACCCACTGTGCCGAAAGCGCGTTATATGTGAAGTCTTTGGTCTTGGGCTTACTACTGGTCAGAGCCGCTAAAGCTTCTTTTTAGTCGAAATACAAAATATAAGTGGCGCGAACCATTTCAATTATTCATAAAAGCAAATTTTTTCAGTATTTTAGATTAAAAAACAAAAGAAGCAAATGCAGTTTATAAAGTATGGATTCAAGAAATGACCCTTCGACATACCCGCCACCAAGCGGTGAAAAAGGTGGCGCATACTAGAAAGGTGTAGTGGGATCAGGGACCCGCGAGCGGCGAGCGTAGAAAGGTCCCGGATGTACGTGGCGGCGCTGCGGTCGTATACGGGCTCGAGGATCCGACCGGTTCCGAGCGTTCCGAAGGCCTTTGGCGACAGGTTTGGCTTGCGGTTTGGCCGTTTGGCGGTATGGCAGCGCAAGGTGGCTCCCGTTCTGAACTGATCTTTACCTTGTGTTTGCTGTCGTTTGGGCCCAATGAAGTGTCATGCCGAATTAGTGTTTACTCGCGCAGCAAATGCAATGCAAGCCGCCCTGGCTGCCCGCTTCATACAGCCTAGCCAGAACATGCTTTAGTGGCGCCCTCTCGAGCCGTCGACACGGAGTGCGGCAGCCGTGACCGCTCGCTGAGCTCACTACCCCTCCGCTAGTTCACGGACACTCAAGCAACCAAGGACGTCATGAAGGAGGTTATTTTTTGCTTGTTTTTGTAATTTTAATTTGCCTATAACTTTTAAAATAAAACGAAATTCGAGAAAAGAAAAGTTGAATTCAGTTACTACGTTCAGTGTGCTCAGGTTCGGTACAAATTAAAAACCAGTAAAAAACTCTTCGCAGGGCCCTTTAATAGTGATAATAATCTTTCATGACCCTCTCCTCCTCTCCCTTGCAAACTCTTTTTATAGTGCAGCGTGTCCGACTGTGGGTTTAACAGCGCACAGCTTTCATTATCTTCTCCCTTTACCGCTCGCCAACACCGGGAAAACCAGAGTCTTCGCTTGCGTCGTCATTGCTGCAGACAGTTCCCAATGGCGCCGCCGCACCAAGGCCGTACTCCGTCCCATGAGCGAGCACGTAGGGAACGGCTGGTTTTCGTGGCTTGCAACCGGCGTTGCGCCCACACATAAAAGGTTGACTTGAAAACAGAATGAAGGCTGCAGAGAAGGCTGCAGCAGCACCCTGCTTTGAAATGTGTAAGGAAGTGTCATGTGCACTGTAGTGTCAACCAAAACTAGAGAGGCACCTGTAGTTTTGGCTGGTCTACTACTCTTAAATGATGTCAACCACCTTGTATAAAAATTAAATTTAAGCTGAGCTTTTTTTCAGGCCTCTCAAAAGACTGGTGAGCTTTTCTCCAAACCTGCACAAAAATAAGTGAGTTTTGCTGTGAGATTCATTGTTTTGGCACTGTCACCTTTTGAATTTCCTAGGTGCTATACTATAGACCAGATGGGTTCGGATTGATGACCGACCCTTCATTTCCTCTCAGTTTGTATGATATAAATATTTTGAAGAGGGCCTGATTGCGGTGGAAGGCACAACTGTTAAAAACTGAAGCAGACAGCAACCAATCGAAAATTGACTTCTGGTAATGCATTTCTATGGGGAAAAGCAGTTGCATTTTTTCTTTGCGCTTGATTATAAGAGCAAACATTGCGAATAATTATAACATAGTAAATAGCTTTGAACATTTCTCAGTCACGTAAATGAAAATATGGGACGGTTGCAGTGTTTTTCTTTCGAATTCATTGCATTAAAGAGTGCTTCATACATGCATTTATGTGCACTTTTGGACAACATTGTTAGCTCAAACGCGGTATCAGCGCTTTTCTGCATGGGGGATTTACGTATCAAACAAACAAGGGACACCTGGAAAACCAAGAGAGGGCAAAAACAATGCAGCAACACTGGAGCAGTAACTCCCTCTGCATGCAGACAATCAACATAATGTGAAGGCTAAGTAATATTGTTTGATTTGCAGGCAATAAATAAGTATTGCTTTATTCTTGCTACTCGTGCATATGTGCGAAGATGCTTGTTCTGCGTTCAAAGCATCACCGACACGCTCTAAATCTTTTAAAAGAGTTAGAAGCCAGAGCACAGGTGCCCGCTAAAAGCTGCCCGGCGTAGGAAATAAAAAAAGAAGCACCTTTCATAGCCCACATGCTTCATTCTCTACGTTTTGAATATTTTTAATCACTCCATTCGTAAATGTGCACGACAGGGTCATTTTCATATACTAACTCAACTGGCATATTAGCAATATATAAGCATCACCACAATGCTGGCGAGCCTTGAACAGACTCTACATTCATTTCGATTGTTAGTTTGCTTAGAATCGTTGCTTCTTTTTACGCACCTGCTACAGAATGCAGGTTTGGGCTTGAAGTATAGTGAAGTTTAACATTGTTCATTGATGAAGGAAAATACTGTAACTAAAGCAGTTACACTTTTATAATATTAATCAAGCTAGCTACTATTCTCTACGACCCCAGTAACAAAGGTGATATCTGTTATTCTCCGGCAAAGAGACAAAATGCACGTGCTTTTTCTGATAGGAATGCACAGGAGCACTGAAAAAGTAGTACACCGGTCGCTGTCTGCTTTGCATAGACACTAGCACTAGTTGAACCTCTAGTGACAATTATTATAACTCTATTTACTGTCCAAAGCTGAGGCCCACAGAAACGCTAACCAGAAAGATATTTTTGCTAATAAATTCCTAAGTTATGCTCATCGCGAGGAGTTCTGAAATCGGTATTCCCAAATGCATTCGTAAGTGAGAGAATGGAAGCGTGGGAAAACGAAAACTTCTGGTGTCCCGCAAGTACCCGATCATCGCCAGGGTGGGCTGTTGCTATGGCGACAGCTTCTTCGGCGACATGAACAGCCAATGGGAGAGCTTGGCATGTTTCGGAGCACGTGGGTCTGGACCAGAAGAAAGATGGGAATAAACGACGTCCTTCCAGCGTCGTTTATTTCATCATAGTGTCCCTGCGGCGCAATGTCGGCACTACCCTGATTTAAACAAACCCGAACAACCAGCTTACCATAGCCGGGATGGCTGGCATAACCTCTTTTGTCGACTCCTACAAACTCGATCGCTACGACGTGAACTAAATTCTCATCTTTGGTAAAGGGGACTGCCCACACGGCTAGTTTGCAAAACGGCGTGCCCGGGAACAAATCGCCATGGTATCGCTTGTGGTCCCAGAAATACAGGAAGTAGCAGACATTTTTTGTACCACAAAAGTGTCCGCAAGAGCTACCTGTTCACGCTGGAAGCGGCGTGTGTTCGATCTCAGTGCTGGAATCCACGCTGTCGGACTGTGCCTTAATAACCGCTGCGGGACCAGTCTTTCACATTGAAGTTGCTTCTACAGGCTGCGGGGACACTACGCAAGCGCAGCTCAATGCTGACGTAACCGTCAGCAGGGGAAGCGTTTGACCCACATAGCGTAGCTCCCAAAACATTTTACTGACATTTTGCTTAATTTGGCTTTCTTCTTTTTGAAGCTAATTTTTTTTTTAAGGTTTTTGCATTTTTTGTTGTTGTTTTTCAACAGGCAAAGAGGCACAGGCTTCTTGCCAAGCTGTCGGGCATCACTTTTGTGCTGCCTCGGTGAACAGTGCCAGAGGAGGTACCCACATCTCCAATGGATGAAGGCACACACTTGGAGGACCATGGTGGAGTGCTCGCTTCCTGTCTTCGTCTGGAGGGGCAGTGGAACGGCACTTTTGAAGTTAAAGAAGGTAAGCCAAGCTAACATTTTTTTAAATGATTAAAAAGCGCAACAAGACGACGGACACAGAAGAAGACACAGACACAGCTTCTGTGTCCGTCGTCTTGTTGCGCTTTTTAATCATTATGAATCACCAACTTGCCCAACTTTCTACCCTTGTTAACATTTTCTGGCTCTACCAAGGTATTTCACTTGGAAGACCGTCCAAATGCAGAAGCATAGCTTAAGGGACCTTCATTGGCAATGGGGGATGGCAAGTGGGGGATATGGATTGTTGCTGTGCATTCGTAAAGCACAAGACAGAGTGAATAGGACAAAGAAGAAATTATAATCTCCCGGCCAGTGTTAAATAAGCTTACGACTCCCTGCCTGTTCTGAGCATCGAACATTGAGCACCACTGCAAATTTCCTTTGCATTACCTCTAACAAAAAACAAAAAATCATGATTTATAAAAAGTAAATTAATCAAATCTATTTGATTTATTTAAGATATCTATAATTTAAATCAGATTTATATGATCTGAATCACTTTAGGTAGAAAAATGTAAATTTTCGTTACCAGATGTGTTTTTAAAGGGGCACTGACACATCAAAATCATATTTTTTTTTATTATCCGAAACGATTGAAAACGACCCTCAAAATTCGAAACCTGGGAATTCAGTATTTGTGAATTAAAAAAACAATTTCCAAATGCCGAATTTGAAGTTCCCGCGCGATCCGCGCCAGTGCAGTGAGTCAAATTTTGCGGTCTCCTGCGAGTCGACTTTCTTTCGGACCTCCGCTCCACAGTATGAAGCAAAGCGCCGTTGCCACCGCGACCCGAAGCGAGGAGGAGGTGAGGAGGCGGGATAGAAGGGCGCCGGCACGGCAAAACGGTTTCTTCCCCAACTCGCGGATCATCCTCTGCTCGAGCGCTGCCGAGTTATCCGAGGGAGGATACAAATCCAGGAAGCGACATCACACCGGACTCTGATTTTTTCAAAAAGAGGGGTCGTAGTGCGTTTGCAATTGCGTTAAAAAAACATGTTTTACGATTGCCGTTATTAAATGTTATAGAAATGTCGCTCACAAAGCTTCTAAATTTCCTGATTTCTGACGTCACTGATCAAAAGAAGCAAGGAGGTGAGCAGCAGGGGAAAAGAGCGTCAAAAATAAAAAGGCGCACGCACGTGCAAGGAAACTTTTTTCGCAATGCGGTTCTTTTTGCATGTCTATGACTACAACTTGCATTGTTTTAGACAATAAAAATAAAATACGACCTTTGGGGTGTCAGTGCACCTTTAAGAATGACTTCCTGATATAAACCTTTCTTGCCTCATCATATTCCTCGCTTTAAATATAAAATAAATGGCCATGGAAAGCATAAGATGATAAACAAACAATAAATAGAAAATATATTTAGGATTGTTTCTGGGGGAAGTATGATTTAAATCATTGCAGTCAAATCGGTGTGATTTAAACAACAATTCAAGACACCTTCATATTTATTTTCCAACCTGCCTCTGACAGAGCAAGATGAAAAGCCTGCCGTTGCGACTTCCATGGCCTGGCATTGTGGAGACGTGGGTGATCCCTTCATTTCCCACGGGCACATTTTTGCAGTCCAAACCACATCTGTACTTGTGAAGAAAGGCAAGTTACTTCTTGCACCACTACTGTCTGCTCCACAGGTTGCAGTGACAACTGATGGTAGTTAGACACTAGAAGCAGGAAGGATGCATTGTAATTAGGGATGTCGCGAACCTCCTGACGTTCGAATTCAACAGTTTTCAAACTTTTCGAAGCTCCCAGGGGTTTGATTTCGCAAAGTTCGGAACTTTAGAAGCTGCCTGGATTTGAAGTCTTAAAGGTTGAAGTCATCGAAGTTTTAAAATTTCGAACTCGACGGTTTCAATTTTTTTAAGATTGAGGTTTGCAAAATTCGACGGATTAAATTTTTGTATGATTCAGGTTCGCAAAATTCAATAATTTGAATATGTTTAAGCATTCAGGTTCGAAAACTTCGAACAGATCAAACTTTTTCGGAGCCTAAGTTCGTGAAGTTTGGAGCCTTCGAACCTCAGGAAAACCGGAGTTCCTGTAAATACCGCGAGCAGAGCTCCAGAAATTTTACTACGAATCTTACATGTGCCGTAACGTTCATTTAGTGTTCGCTTCTTCGGTACTACTTGATACCGGCCACAACTTCTGGCTGGTGGGAAAGACAACGCTCATTTTAAGGGAGGCTGTTTCTCTGGAGGTCCGTGGATTGCGGGACGGAGAAAATACTGGGCCACAGGCAGAATAGAATCACACAGAACCCGACACAGCGAAAGCGCAAGGAGTACTCAGCAACTAAACTCGAGGCTCCAAAAACGCGGTTCAACAGGCTCCCCGGACGCATCCTGACCTTATTTATCTGTAAGCTACTTCTTCAAACATAAACAAGGCTTTGCATGTGCGCTGGACGGCGTACAGTTAACCTAAATGCACATACCCAAACACTTGTTATAAAATTTGGTTCTCATCTCGGGCGCTTTGTACTGCTGTCTGTCTGTGCGCGTTTTCCTCCGATAGAGCGGCGATGGGCAACGCTTGAGGGTCGAAAGCCTTCTCCACGTTGTGGCTCGTACGCCGTTCATTCGGGAGAAGGGTGCCCCAGATATACTCCATTCACTGCTCCACCTTCAGTGCGATTTTTCTGCCTTTGCTAACACAAGCGTGCATCGCACAGCCAAAGCACCGAGGAAGTCAGCAAGCTGGCGCTGAAGGTCAAGCTTCTCTCAGCGGTTGCGTCGCGCGCTTTGCTCGCTTTCCGAAGCTACAAACGCACACGTGCTGGGCTGTGGAGATCGCACGCTGGACTATGGTTTGTAAATATTGGAATGGTGTATACACCATTCCAAGCTAGGGTGCCTTCATGTGCACTTGGCTTAGGGTGATGATATTGTAGTACCCGATGCCGACAGCACGCGCTTTCGAGAAAAGTGCAAAAAGCCGGTTACAAATTGCCACTGTAGCACTGTCAATATCATTTGTCAATGCCAAGAGCTCGTGCCAGCCAGCAGACGTGCTTGCTTGTGCTAAGAACTAAAAAGAAGCAAAAGTGTCAGGAACAAAAGGGTCGGATTTCATCACACTAAGCAAAGCACACATCAAGGCACCCTATTGCAAGCAACAGCCCAGCGAATACTGCTCCACAGCCCGGCACGCTCGCTGTGTTTTGCCCGAGAAAGCGAGAAAAACACACGCCGTACGCACAAACTTTCTAGATAGCACCTTTCTTTTAAAGGGCAACTCCGCTCAATTCCGAAGGTTTCGGCATAATGAGTGATTTCGAACTAAAACGCCCTAGTAAGAGACACTACGTCGTTTGCTTCGCAAAAAATGGGATATATATTTTTAAATCTAATTTTAAACACGAGCGGAAATCGAAACCGAAACTTCGGCTCCTACCGGCAACATTGGCCTCGGGCCGCCAGTACATGGCCATCACGTGGTACGAGATGTCACGTGATCCTCTACTCAAGGACGAGCGGAATTGGGGCGCGCGTGTGCCAGGTGCGAGTGTCGCCTGCACCGAACTCTTCGCCATATTTTGCTGTCTACGGCATTCGACGACGTCTGCACAACTGCGGCATAAGTCTGCGCACGTGGTGTCCGTAGTGTGGATGAAACTCCGAGAGACAATAGTCACAAACGGTGAGACGACGATGGTGGTTGTGACGCGGAAGACGGCGTGTAACGGCAGGACTACCGGCGTGTGGCCGTACGACTCTCAAGAAGCGCACTGCGCAGGCGCGTTACGCCAATCACGTGGACACCGCTGAGCGCCGAGAGGCAACGTTGCTGACGCTATGCGCTACGCTCGTCCGGAGAAGTAAAAACAAGCAAAAGGGGGCCATGATGATGACGTTTAGCTCAATGTTGGCTCCGCCCATGCCGTAGCCTTGACTGCGCTGTTGGTTGCGCCCGAACTCGCCCGCTCGAAGTCAGCCAATTTCGGCAACTTGGCGAGTTGCAAAGTTTGCCAGATCGTTTAAGAAACATTTAGACGGAACTGCGCCCGTAATTTTTGACGTGTGGTCTTCCTAGGTGATACTGAAGAGGACTGTATTGTTTTTTCAAAACCAAAAATGAAGCGGAGTTGCCCTTTAAAGATGTATAGACCGTATAGCTAACAATGAGCTTGTGTCAGGTGCCATCTTGAGAGCTGGGCGCAGAAGGGTCAGCTGCAAGGCAACCCCGAAGCTTTTACCGAAGAACCGGGCATCCTAATTGAAAGCTTTTTAACATTTTCTTCCCTTTTCATTTTTCAACAAAGTGGTAACGTTCAGGTCATTTAGTTTGGTCGAATTGCCAGGCTTTTTAACCTACAATATTTTCCTCCTTCGTGGCCACATTTGTTTGCATGCATGTACACTGTAGTTTTAGAGCTCCTACAAGGGTTCACATTCTTGTGTGTGTGGAACTGCAAAAGAAAATTATTTATAAGCATTCATATACTTCATGCAATTTTTTTTTTTTAATTCTGAATAATATTTTTAATTATGTATTTAAAATTATTACAGGTAAAACGTGTAATTAGGTTGTGAGATCTTCACTTTCTGAAGGCAGCTTTCTTGAGGAATGATAAGAAAAACGCACAAAAATAAACAGTACAGTCATTGCAGATATTTCCCCTAAGGACGGATGTAAAATGAGCACACATCACCTCAGTCACCCAAGACAACTCTGTAGAGGAACGATTCATTATCTTGAGAGTCTGCTTCCTGGTTCCTTTAATGGGATCATAATGACTGCATGTATGTCAGCCTGCTCCATGCTTGATCGTTATCTTCGCCGAAAAGGTCAGAAAGGTTGCAAAGTGTCAGCTGACGACGCAGCAGCAAAGTCGGGCAGTCGCCAGTCGGGGCTTGCCAACAATAGGCAAGATAGGCAAGAACTGTGTGGTGGCTCCGCCTAGGAACAACGAATAAAAGCTTTGGCGCAATATTTTGAATCCTGATGAGATTCGCAATTCGTCGAACTTTTCAAGATGGCAGGTTCGAAAGTATGATACCTTTCTAACTTTTCAAAAAACAAGTTCGAAAATCGTTGAATTTTTAAATTTAGTAAGTTCAAAAGTTGGTAAATTGCAAATTTCTTAATGCAATAAGTTCGAAATATTCGAATTTTCGAATATAAGAAGTTCGGAATTTCAAAATGATACAAATTATAAACGCGAAAGTTCGACAAAGCAAAACTTCTCGAACCTTGCAAACCCTCTGGTTCAACCTTCAAACCTTAGGTTCGAAAATAGTTTGCAGCATCTCTAATTGTAATGCTGCTTTCTGCTGTCCATATCGTTTTTTGATTGCTGTCACTCATTTCCATGCATAACCTGCAAAGGGTAGATTCACTTAGCTGTCTTGTCACACAGCTGGGGTATTTCGCTTTTCTGTAGATGCATGCTACTATCATTATAGAGCTGTTGCAATGTTTTGTTTTTACTGGCAGCTGTGGCTCTGGTTCTGACCTGACTGGGAGCAACATTTGTGCTCTTTCTTCCGCAACAGAGCCAGAGGATGTACCGTCTACTTCGGCAGATGAAAGCGTGCACTCTTACGATTGCGGTGATATGTCTGAATTTCCACCGCAACTGGAGGGGTACAGGGCCAGTGGCATTTCAATCAAGGAAGGTGAGTTATAAACAGCCCAGTGGTCTGTCTCAATTGCAAAAGCGGAACTGACATACTTCATAGCTGCAGGGGATTTCAACAAGTGCAAATTTTTAGTTGAAAAAAGTATCTTATTTGCACGAATATAACGTGAGGGCAGGTTTTTGAAGCCCCTAAAAAGAAAAAAGATATTACTATTATAACACAAACATAAAGTTACTGCACTTGAGGGCATAGCAGAAGTGAAAAGGGGACGAGAATCGGGAAAATATTGTGCATGTTTCGACTGCATTCCTTGTCACTGCTCAGTTCCTTCTCAGTGTTGCCTTGACGACTTCGGAGATATGCTCGTCTCTTGGTAGTTCCTTTTCTTCTAGGTGAGCTCCTTTAAGCCACGGCACACCGTGTCAAGTCGGTTGGTTTACGAAGCGAGCACATGAGCAGAAGCACCAATGCACAAATACCAGAACACACTCGACTAGAAACTAAAAAATGCGCTGGCAGAAAAAAGACAGTTGGAAGCGGTACACAATCATTCTCACCCTTGCTAAGGTCTCTCGGCGTAAACACATGCCTCGTGTTTCATGATTGCGTAAACACGGCCGGGGGTCTTGGCTTGGCTTGTGTCTTGACTCGGCCTGAAAACTGACTGGTGTCCCGCACTTCCCTTGCGGCGCGTCCTGTTTTTGCCATTTTTGCGGCCGCATGCGTTGTACAAACATGAAAAGGACAGAGGATGCTTTCAACGCTTTATCTTCCTCCCTTTATGTGGTGCAGCAACTAAAAGTCACAGGGTTTCTTATGTTATCCCTTAGATGATCTGTCGGCGAAAGCCCAAGCGCCGATGCATTAAAAACAGATATATGATTTACTTAATTCACTTTGATTCCTCTTAATTCGCTTTGTCTTCCCTTCCTCTGATTTGCCTGAGTGGTCACGTAAACGTGATAGCAAACATCCGAAGACAGCGTGCTCTCTGACGACATACTTTTGACGCCATCTCATTGGTCCCGTTGATTGGCGAGAGATCGAACTATAGGGGGCGCTGCGTTCACCAAAACAAATACCGCCTGCGTGGAAAACAACTCCGGCGTTCCAGTGTGCTGCCGCTGGCTGCCGTGTTGTTGCCGCGTTTCCTGCAGGTTTGTTAGAATATAGTACGCTCTTGTTGCGTACCGCAGTGCTCAGCGCATGCTTAGAGCCTGGAATCAGTTTTCATCGCTTTCCTGCCGAAAAAAACTCTAATCGCAGTGGATAAGTAAGAGTAGGGAAGAAGTTGACTGCGCACGACGTGGTGTGTGGTCGTCACTTTTCAAGCGATGCCTTCCAAGCAAACTACGCTAATGGACGAGGAATGTACGCGCGTAAATCACGCTTGCATCGACATCCGTTCAAACCGTACATTGTATTTTATAGGTAGTAAATATTCTGCCGGCAACCGGCACAACAAACCGAGCAGCAAACAAATTGCCGGTAGTTGTTCCCATTGGGTTTCGTGTAAAAGGAATAGTAAAAAGGGGATTCCTAGTTGTGTGAGTAGCGCATGTGGAAAGGCGTCCGTTTCACGTGCCATGGGTCTCAGGTTCAAATAACAGTAAGCAAACGTTTTTTTTTTTTTTTATGAAACAGTTGGCGATTTTTATTTATTTATTTTTTAGAATAATCATTGCCGTCCGAAACTCCCGGCAATCTTTTTTCCCCGGGTGGTTGTGCCGGCTGCCGGCAAAATATCCCCACCCTATTTCATAACAGTGCACAAGAGGAGGTTCTTGATACGCAACGCCATTCCGTCGGAGAATCTTCCGAAGGGATCACACGACCGGGTCGTGAGGCTTCGGAAGCCACCGAGAGGTACTGCTATCATTTGATCACTATTTTATTCCAGGCTAGCTTTTACACTGGAACATATTAGGTAGCAGTATCAGTTCGATATTGTGATATTTACGCAATTGCGTTAATCAATTTGCGATTATTTTAATTTCGATTGAGCAATGCAAATGTGTGTATGACTAAGTCCTCGTCGGGCAGAACTCGTTCATATTTCATCATGAACCGTGCACCTTTGAATAACCAATAAATTAAACTGAATAAAACAACTTGTAACGTTTAATGCCAATGTGCAGTCTAATTAGCCACATTCTACATTATAATGTTCACCAGTGTGTTCTGTATTTTGGCATTTCAAGAAAAACGTAATGTAATGGCTATTTTGGTTGATGTTTTGGTGAAAATTTCTCCGGGGCGATGCTGCGCTCGACTACATGATCACATTTTAGCACGTCCTCGCCTTCAACGAGGCATCTCTTGCTCTCGCCGATGTGGCTGATGATCGTTACAAGGGACAGGGACACTGAAAAGCAATGCGTGTGTTTCGTGAATACGGTTTCTCCAGCCTAGGAAGCGCACAAACATCGCCACACCGCGTCAGTCACGCACGACCTGGCGCGCGCAGCCCGAGCAGACGCGGCCGATCGCGAGCGCCTACACGTGGCTTGGTTTTGCTTCCAGCGAGAATGCGGCGACATTTAAAGCAAGGTGAGACAAGCAGGGACTATGCTACCCCTACGCAGATGCTTTTCGAGCAGATAAATATTATCCACATAACTTTCACGAGCCTCAAGTCCTCGTCCTCCACGGCTGAACGAATACTAGCGCCGGGATTGTTATTCCCGCACAATAGTTCCGACGGTGGCCGCTAGCCAGCGCCACCGTTCGATCTCCTCCCCAATAGCAAACCTCCGAAGACAGCGTGCTCTCTGACAACGCACTTTTGGCGCCGTTTTATTGGTCCCAGTGATAGCGAACCTCCGAAGACAGCACGCTCTTTGACGACATACTTTTGGCGTATTTTGGGACCTTTCGTGTCGCCAACATTTTCTCCAGGTCGACTAAACGATGAAACATAAAAGGCTTGAACATGATTGTAAACCTGAGACTGGGACAAAGAGAACACAACAGAAGGTAGAAAAGAGGAGGCAACGTCTCAATTGAGACGTTGCCTCCTCTTTTTCTACCTTCTGTTGTGTTCTCTTTATGCCCCAGTCTCAGGTTTACAATCATGTTCAGCTTACACCAGCTCGCCTGCACTCTAACTATTTTTTCGATAAAAGGCTTCCGCCTTAAAAACTTTTCTCCCCTAACCGTCGTTTCTTTTTGCGCTCAATCTCGCATTGAGTTGGGAAGATGGCTTTCTCCCGACTCGCGCGTCCCGTGGCCGAGCTTGATTTCAAATATAACGTTTTGGGATGCACAATTTCGATAAATAACTCATTATATTTGTGCAGATACGGTACATTTCCTTAGTTGTAGTAGAAGACAGAGTGGACAGCAGGGTGTGCCTTTTGCACCCCTGGCCCGCAGCATGTGCTCCACGCCTTCCACTGTGCTTTGTCTGCATGTGTGCACTCGAGGTGCACAAAACCCGAAGCGTTGTCCAAGGTGTAGGGGTCACCTCCCATTGTTGTTGGTATTTGTTGACATGCCTAACAGATGGCGCGGCCCGTGCAAACTTGGCTACCTAAGCGATGTACCGAAAGTAAAGATTGTTGGTTGTTTTTTCGTCGCCCTCGTATCATGGTCTGTCCCTGTCGAGCGCTACGGCATCGAGCACGCGGGACCAAATGTGGCATCAGAAGTGGGGCGACTCGCTCGTAGCTGGTTCGACATAAGCCGACACGTGCGAGAAAAGAAGGACGCTCACCACGGGGCATCGACCAATGTCGCCAATCGTCTTTGCCGTCCCGGTGAACGGACCGCATAAATCACCTCCTACGAGGGCTATGCCCTCGTAGGAGGTGAGGTAAGATAACTATGACAACGAAGTGTCAAACACTTCGTTATCACAAACGCGCACGATCGCCAACAGCACTTTGACAGCACAGTTCCCCTTCCACGTCAGAGTGCTACCTTGGCGTGGAAGGGCAAGTGCATTGTTCAAGAGCTCTATGTCATGTGGGCAGAAACTACGCCGCTTCTCGGGCCACCTGCGATAGAAGCTGGAGTAGTCCACTTTGTGGACAACACTTCTGCCGTACCCAGCCAAGCTGATGTCAACAACGGGTGCTTCCCACCTTCCGACGCTCAAATTTTCCAGGGCCTCGGCGAACTGCGAGAGAAGTACACTATTCGTGTGGAGTAGGGACCCAGCTGTACTCGTGCCGCTCTTTGAGGCATGAGTACGGGACGCCATGGAAGCTCAAAGCGTCACGAGAAAAGTTGACTTTCCGACAGCTTGGTGTTCAGGACTTGTCGTCGTCCCCGAGTCGTTGGACGGATACCAGCTGTGCGTCAACCTGACGAAGTTGAACCAGTTGATCGAGCGGGTGCATTAAGTTGTGCCGATAGTTGGCGAGATCCTGGGACACCTCGGCGAAGCGAAGGTCTTCTCGAAACTTGAGGGGACGTCCGATTTCCACCAAGTCTAGTTCTCCAACGAGAGTGAAGAACTAACCACATTCTTCACTCTTTTCTGTTGCTACTGTTATCGTCTGCCTTTCAACCTCATATTGGCACCCGAGTTTTTCTGGCACCAAAGGGCCCGGGTTTTGGAGGGGTTGCTTTGCATCATGAACATGATCGACGATATGTTGATTCATGGAAGAGGCTTTGCACTTGGAGCTAGCAGGGGTCAAGCTGAACAACCAGAGTGCGTATTCTGGGTCTCCTTGGGGTCGTGGTCGAAGGCAAGGGTGTCCTACCAGATCCTGACAAGCTTCGTGCCATTTAGCGGCTACCTCCGCCCACCGATATAGCAGGCGTTCACCGTCTTCTGGGGATGGTCAACCATGTGCAGCGTTTCCTGCCACACCTTTCGGACAATACTGGTCCCGTCCCTTCCCTCCCGAACAAGACAGGTGTTTTGACCTGGGGGAAAAGCCAAGAGGATGCATTTTTGCATCTCAAGACCATCCCCAGCTCTGAGACCTGCATGGCCAGATACCATCTGCACTACCCCACAAAAGTGTCAGTTCATTTGGTCTGAGAGCAGTCCTCTTGCAAGACCAGCCATACGGACATAGCTGTGCTGTAGTCTTCACTTCTAGATTCCTCATTCCAACTACAGCCAGACCTAAAAGGAGGCTCTCGTCGTGACCTGGGCTGTGCTCAAGTTCGACCAGTACCTTCGAGGGCCGAGTTTCACAGTAGAGACGAGCTGCCTGCTTCTGGTCACTCTGCTTGGAGGAAAGGCCTTGGAGTTGCTGCCACTGAGGGTGCAGCGGATGCACATCAAGCTGATGCGTTATCAGTTCTGCATCCAGCAGGTGTCGGGCAAGCTTCTAGCTGCTGCCGACATGCTTTCATGAGTTCCTTGCTTCGAGCCATCTTCCCTGACAGTGCAGTCCATCAACTCTGTCAAAGAGGTATTCAAGGCTCCCCATCTCTCATCGCAAGCTGGGTTGACAAGGTGCACCAGCACCACGCCTCCAACAATAAGTGTTTCTGGATCGTCACTTTCTGCCAAGAAGGGTGGCCGGACAAAGAAAAAGCTGCCTTCCAACTTAGTGCCTTAGTGCAAGAGAGAGGCAGGCTTATTGTGATTGATGGTCCACTTCTTCTGGACAGTCGCCCAGTGATTCCTGCGGCTCTACGTTCCAACGTCCTGGCACTCCTGCACAATGGTCATCGAGGTCTTCGCCGCTGCAAGGAGATAGCCAGAAAATGCGTCTGGTCTGCAGCAGTCACATCGAGCATCTGGTTACTGACTGCGACGAGTTTGCGCAAATGAGGATGATACCCTCAGAGTCCTTGATCTCAATGCCAACACCGGATTGAGCATGGCCATGCCTTGGCATCGACTTGTTCCAGCTGAAACGCCACGTGTAAGTTCTTGTCGTGGACTATTATTCACGGTCCTCCGAAGTCGTCACGCTGAGCTCCACAACAGCCTCGGCAGTCATTGCTGCGGTCAAGAGCTGATTCTCTCGCCGTCTGCGTACCTGAGGTCATTCGGACAGACAACGGTCCTCAGTTTGCTTCACAGGACTTTGGTGATGCTTAGGGTGACCAGACGTCCCGTTCTGGCCGGGACAGTCCCGTTTCTGAGGTCCGCTTCTGCCGTCCTGTCTTTTTTGTCCCAATAAAGAACCATGTTCCGTTTTCGCAGGAGTGCATAGTTTCAAAATTGGCACCAAGCGAGTTGAAGCAAACCGTAACTATGCCTACTCGTTACAGGTATGGTTTACAAATTTACATTTGCCCAGAGACTAAAATTTAGAACTGTTCTTGCCCACAAACACCTTCCAAATGGGTGCATGCAGTTGAAGTGTGAGTGTGACTGTTCCCTACGTACTAGGGCTTTGTGCAATATGGTAACGTTTTGAAATAGAAGCAGTTATATCATTAAATTTTTTCTCTCAATCTCAATCTTTAGTACCCCTTTCCGGGCTGGGATTTTCCCGTTTTCAACCTTGAGGAATATGGTCACCCTAGTGATGCTCTGTCTCACGGGTTCGAGCACCAAACCAGTAGCCTTCACTAACCGCAGAGGAACGCCAAGGTGGAGCGCATGGTGCACACAGTAAAAGACCTTCTGCACAAGGCCGAAGACCCATGCCTGGCACACCTGACCTACCATAACACTCCTGGGGCAGTGGCGGTCCCAGACATTAATTTTAGAGGGGGCGAAATTGCTGCTTAAATAACAAAAAAGAGACATCACACTTTTAAATAACAAAAAAAGAGATATCACACGCAACCCTGAAAACATGGGCGCAATGGTGAAACAGTGGCGCCATCTAGGTACTGTGTACAGAATTAGCGAAAAATTTAAATACTACAGTTGGCAGCTAACGGCCAAGGGTCTATTTACACCATATTCATTTTGGCGAAATTAGTATTTCAGAGAGCACACACGCTCTAGTGAGTCTGCTCTTTTTAAAGGGGTCTTCTTCCCTACGTCCCTATGTGAAGACATCGTCCGAGCTCACAGATCCTCCAATCAAGACCGACTGTGCTCTCTTTTTGCTTGGCTGTAAAATAAAAAAAAAATTATAAAAAGCGATCGATTTGGGGGGAGCGCGCCTTCGCCCCCTAGGACCGCCACTGTCCTGGGGTCACCGGTATGTCTAGACACGGCTTTTGCGTTGCCACCTCGCCTTGCTCCAGTGCAGCCAAGCCACAAAACATTCTAAGACGAAGACGCGAGGAACAAAGCCCAGCAGGCAAAGAACTTCGACTGCCACCACAATGCCTGCCCCTTACTGCTCTGAAGCCGGGTGATGGACGCCCTTTGTCCGGCGCCCAGCCCAACAACCACATTCTTATGTGGCAGAAACACCTACTTCTAGTTGAAAACCTCGCAGAGCGGGGTCTCCAACTAGAGGAGAGCCAGCCAGCTGAGTCGCCAACTTTTGGGTGCTCCTCACCTGCTCCGGAATCTGTGCAGACGAGTGAAAAAAAAAACTCGCTTGGGCCGTGTGGTCAAGCCACCACGACAGCTGAACTTGTAAAGTGTTTCTTTTGCACTCGCATGGAAACCATCTCAAGGAGGAGATGTAGGGCTCGCCACCCCATTGTGGCCTGTATTTATTGACAACCCTAACAGATGGCGCCGCTGGTGCCAACTTA
This sequence comes from Ixodes ricinus, assembly GCA_037355805.1. Lineage (NCBI taxonomy): Eukaryota > Metazoa > Arthropoda > Arachnida > Ixodida > Ixodidae > Ixodes > Ixodes ricinus. The sequence goes on from JAZHYW010054967.1 coordinate 22,518, forward strand.
GCTATAGAAGCGATATACCGAAAGTGAAGGTTGTTGGTTGTTTTGTCATCACCCTTGTCTCATGGTTTGTCCCCGTCGAGCTCTATGGCACCGAACATGCAGGACTGTAGACTCGCTATATTATAGGCTTCCTGCACCTGACGTCACTTCTGGTTAGACTCGAAGTCAGAACCAACATTAGTGTCTGCTATCAGTGCCTTGGCGCCGTGTTGGAGGCATTCGACATCTTAATGTGGCAGCAGTAGTGCCATGGAGTCATAGAACTGTCTTTGTATAACCACTTTTTACAATATTTTCTTGTCTTTGCCAGTCGCAAAGAGTTTTCTCACCTGACACGAAGTGCAGACCACAAACTTTTAGTTGGGGTACGAGGCTTTTCTGTCGAGATCATAGAGTGAATATGATAATCTAGAGTGAAAGGTCCCATGCATTTGGCTGCTTCAGAACGGCGGGGCATAGAAGCAGACATCGGCGGTCCCAGTTGCCGGTCCCGATGAGACCATATCTCTGTCGACGCCTTAATACAGTAAACGTTCGTTAGTTCGACCTCGGTTAATTCGACTTTTCGTTTAATTTGATCCTGTTCAAAAGTCCCGGCGAGCGCCCATACATTTCTGTGGGAGGAAAAGTTAGTTCGAACTCGGGAAGACTCCGCATCGGATACTCCGTCCGGAGCAAATGTGCGCGGGCTCACATTGCGCGGCACCCCGGCAGAAAATCCACCAAAGTACGGCGAAACACGGACCCTTAGCTGCAAAGCCGAACCTGCGCAAATATGCGCCTGCTCCTCTACGCCGTTGAGATGGACTGTAGCAAATGACACGAGCCAGCACAACCAATCTGGCGTGGAGTAGCACGGAGAACATAGCACGTGGTCGGGCGGGGAGACAGCGCGCGCTCTCAAAGTGCTTTTCTGTAGGATCGTGTGCGGTCCATCTTGCGCAACGAAAAACGCAAATTCTCTTTTTCCTTTTCTTTCTTTTTGCTGTTGACAGTTTGGCTGCTTGGCGCCAAAGTCCGCTCGTAAAGCAAAGCTTTCTCAGCGCGCGCTCTCAACGCGCTTTTCACGCTTTTCTGTAGCATCGTGTGCGGTCCATCTTGCGCGCCAAAAAGCGCGGGTTCTCTTTTCCTTTTTGTTTTGTTGTTATGTTTCTCTGTTGCCGACGGTCTGGCTGCTCGGCGCCAAAGTCGGCTCATAAAGCTTTCTTTTTTCTTTCGTTACTTTTTTTTTGTGCGCAATTTTTTGGGGACGTTACTTTTAGTTATGTTTCTCGAGCATGCTTTTGGACACGCGTTTTAAGTGCAGACGACAGCAGCAGCAGACCATGCGTGAGTACTTTGGACAATAAAAGGAAGTTTAATTTTAACCATTTTTCTGTCCTTTTTTTAATTTGATCATTCAGATTATTCGACCAAATTTCAAGGTCCCGTCGAGGTCAAATTAACGAAAGTTTACTGTATTCACGAAAAAGCAGCAAAACATCACTTGTAAGGTCTGTACCTTCTTATTTTCTCTATTTGCAGAAAAACACCGAATCGTGCATTCACAAAATTAATTTGTTGAAAGGCAAAAGAGCAACTTCAACTTGTCGCAGCAAAACGAACGCGCCTAACCCTTCATCTGCTTTCTCTCTTGCTCTTTTGTCGCTTTCTTTCTGTTCTTTTCTCAGGACCGGAGATGTTATAGCCCGAAATTTGCCGCTCTCTACTCCCGTCTTTACCCGCCTAGTCGAGGTTTCATCGGCATATCTGTTGGAGCAATTCATAACGCTGGCGAACCAATTGCTTGGGCGTCGCCTTGTCCCGGTTCCTAATAATACTGCCGGCTGTAGCTCCGTTGTCGTCGACTTTTACTGCTGGGACAGTTAGGCCCAACTGGCCATTTTAAACCTCAAATCAGCAAACAAACTACGCTGCAAACATCCTGATTTGAAAACGCACAAAAAATAAGGACAGAGTAAGACGACGGACAAGACAATTGTATGTGTTTTCATACTCTGTCCTCGTTTTTTGTGCATTTTCAAATCGGGATTAGTTACCACTAGCTAGCCCAACTTCGCACCCTTCTTTGCTGATAACATGCCGCCAAAGCACAAAAATATAGCATAATAGCGATGAATGCCTCCAAGGCAGATTCCAGCGGGTTCCGATGAGATTTACGAACTAGTAGTAGCATTGCATCATGGTCTCGTGCAAGAACTGTATTATGGAGCTGCGGCTCAATGTTTTGTTTTTACCGGCAACTATGGCCCTGCCCGTGATCCGACTCACAGCAACATTTGTGTTCTGTCTTCTGCAACAGAGCCAGAGGATGTACCACCTACTTCGGCGGATGAATGCGTGCACACTTACGACCGCGGCGATATGTCTGAATTTCCACTGCAACTAAAGGGATACAGGGACAGTGGCATTCCAGTCAAAGAAGGTAAGCTATACAAAGCCCGCTGGTCAAGTCTGTCTCAACTGCAAATACAGAACCAGACCTACTTCATAGCAGCAGGGGATTTCAGCAAAAGCAAATTTTGACTTAGAAACACAATAGTTTCTCGATTATTATCACAGACAGAGTGGAGTGTAGGGCCCGTCCTTCAGACCCCCACCCTCCAGCACGTGCTTCATGTTTTCCGCCATGCATTTGGCCGCTTCGGAACAGCGGGGCATAGAAGCAGACATCGGCGGTCCCAGTTGGCGGTCCCGATGAGACCATATCGCTGTCGACGCCTTAACATGCACAAAGAAGCACCAAAACATCACCTGTCAAGTTTATACCTTGTTATTTTCTCTTCTACATTGCAGTAAAACACCGTGATCGTGTATTGACAAAATTAAATATGTTGAAAGGCAAAAGAGCAACTTCAACTTGTCGCAGCAAAACGAGCACGCCTAACCCTTCATCTGCTTTCTCTCTCTGCTCTTTTGTCGCTTTCTTTCTCGTTCTTTTTCTCGGAACTGAAGATGTTATAGCCCGGGATTTGCTGCATTCTGCTTCTGTCTTTACCCGCCTGGTCGAGGTTTTGCCGGCGTATCCTTTGAAGCCATTCATATCGCCTGCGAACCAATTGCTTGAGCGTCGCCTTGTCCTGGTTCCTAATAATACTGCTGGCTGTAGCTCCGTTGTCGCCGACTTTTACTGCTGGAACAATTAGGCGCAACTGACCATTTTAAACCGCGAATGAACGAACAAACTACAGTGCAAACACGGCCCCAAAGCACACAAATCATAGCATAACAGCGACGAACGCCTCCAAGACGGATTCCAGCGGGTTCCGGTGACATTTACGAACCGGTAGTAGCGTTGCATCATGGTCTCGTGCAAGAACCCTATATTATGGAGCTGTGGCTGAATGTTTCGTTTTGACTGGCAGCTATGGCCCTGCTCCTGACCTGACTCACAGCAACATTTGTGTTCCGTCTTCTGCAACAGAGCCAGAAGATGTAGCACCTACTTTGGCGGATGAAAGCGTGCACACTTACGACCGCGGCGATGTGTCCGAATTTCCACTGCAACTAAAGGGATACAGGGACAGTGGCATTCTAGTCAAAGAAGGTAAGCTATAAAAAGATCACTGGTCAAGTCTGTCTCAACTGCAAAGATAGAACCACACCTACTTCATAGCACAGAACCAATCCTTCAAACCACCATCCTCCAGCACGTGCTTCATGTTTTCTGCTGTGGTTTGGCTGTGTGCACGTGCTCAAGGTGCACAAGACACCAAAGTGTTGTCCAAGGTAGGAAGCTCGTGCTGGGGGTTGGGACAACTGAACCTCCTCCATGCTGTTCTTACCTTGTCAGTACAAACTTTTAAGAAAAATATACACAATATTAGCGCGCGCTAGCACAAAATTTAGCACTTGCATGCGTTACGCAAGAGTTTTAGAATACCACTTTTTTGATGCTACGCCAAAAACCCAAGCATCTCCCACTTGCAGCGTCACCAAGATACAGTAACAATTTTTATTTCATGCATGAAATGCTCTAAATTCAGAAAAAACAAGTTTTTCAAGCCAGATTAACATTTATATTTGTTTAAATATCAGAATGCGACGCGAGAGGTCACCCGTCGTGCCCGCTTGCGTTGCCTCAGCAAGAAAGGTCTCGCGTACTGACCTTTGCACACTGTGCTTCGTCCGCTTCTGCTTTTGTCCGCAATCTGCGGGCGTGATATCGGTTCACGTGACACCCGAGTTTGTAGCAGGTTCTCGCATGTCTATCGCGTGTCTGTCATTGGAACAGATACCACGTTCAGTGGTATCTGTTCCTATGACAGGAATTTGTAGCAAATTCCCGTGCCTTTATGGCACCATGCAACGCAAATTTCTTGTGTCCGCAATCTGTGGTATCGGTCACTGTTTCCATGATGTGCGGAGGGCCCACTGTTTATTGCACATTTTTCATAAACTTTTGCCATCGCAATTCGAAAATGGTTCACACCCGTATTTTTCACCATTTAGTATCTCTTCATTTTTTATTTCGAGTGGGCATTCTTATGGGATTTTATGGTAATTGGCAAAGTCAGCCGTCCTAATGGTATCCGATTGCTGGGAATACTTCTGCCTTTTGGCCGTTGAGTGAAGCAGCTCTTTCCCGACTTTGAAGACGAATGATCTTGGCAGATTAAAAAAAATGCCGATCTCTGAATTGTTAGGGTTGGTGCAAGTGTGACGAGTTCAGCGTGCCTTTTTATTTCCAGCGTGAGGTTGGAGGCAGCCATCTTGATTTGAGTACTATCGGGATGACAATCACATGTGGTTCAATTGGTACCAAGCGTTACAGACAAGCAAAGTTGTCTGAACATTTATTAGGGCGAAACCTTTATGTCTCATTGTGAGTCCTTGAGCGAAACGACGTCGGTGACACGAAAGGCACCAAAATGAAACTGCATCCAAAGTGCGTCGTTAGAAAGCACGCTTTCTTCGGAGGTTCGCTATAACCGGGGCCACTATTGACGCCATGATCCCAGTGAACCATTGAAACAGTTCCAAAAGTGCGTTGTCAAAGAGCGCGCTGTCTTCGGAGGTTCACTATCACGTTTACGTGACCAATCAGGAAAATTAATGGCAATGAAATTAAGAAGGATGACAAAGTGAATTAAGTGGAATCAAAGTGAATTTAGAGTGGCTAAAGGGAAGAAAGAGTAATCAGTGGGAATTAAGGACTATAAAGCGAATTAAGAGGAATGCATCAGCACTTGGACTTTAGCCTTCAAGTCGTCTTAGGTATAACATAAGAGACCCTGTGAATTTTTACATGCCAAATGTGTGTTCTCAAATACCGGCCGCACCCTGTACAGTCACTTTACTGCTGAAATGATTCGCAGCAACATTCGTACGCTGTCTTTTCCAACAGAACCAGAGGATGTACCGCCTACTTCGGCTGAAAGCGTGCTACCTGACGATGGCGGCAGTATGTCTGAATGTCCACTGCGACTGGAATCACATGGGGACAGTATCATTGCAGTCAAGGAAGGTAAGCTGTAAAGGCCCCACTTACCAACCTTTGCCTGAACATCAAAGATGCAACTAACCATATTTTTTATAACTACAGGGGTTTGAATATTGCAACTAAAATAGATTGTTTTATTATAAAAATCATGATTAGTTTACTGTTCTTAAGGACACCACCTAGGAATTTCAATTTTGAGAAAAAACAAACTTTCCTATTTTTGTGTATTATGGTTCCACAACTAATAGAGTATACTCCTGCAAATTTTTATTGCAATATCTGAAGTATTTACGGAGAAATAAAACATTTTCGGTCGGCCAACGATGCAAAATCACGTTTTTGAAATGTGAAACTTCTGTTTCCTATTTTCAAACTGCTGTAGCTTTGCACCAGTATGCCCTAGAATGATGATCATACTCTCGTTGGAAAGAGCATTTCTTCACAGTTTCAGTACTTTAAATATCTTTGCTCGAGAGTAAACTCTATTCGGGCAAGAACACCAAGCAGTCCAGCTTTCACGTAGAAGAGACTATGCATATGGCCAAGAATCAAAAAGCCCAGCCTGATTGAAAACAAAACTGACTAAAGCCAGCATTCATTTATAAAACGTCACGTGGGTTTATCTGCTTTGTATTTCAAGGATGCTTTCCCTGCCCATACTTGCTGATGTTGGTTCGTGTATTGCAAGCATACCCAATTCCTCACTCATTTCACAATCAATGTCCACATGGCGACAACAAAATGACACTCAAAGAAAGCGTTTTAAGCTCGGACTCACTCAGCAAAGCCATGCTGGAGATTGAGGGTAAGCAGAAGGCACCATCTACGCTCTTGGTGCCTTTTAGGTGCCACCACCACCAGAAAAAGCAAATGTTGTGGTGTGGAAACTTTAAACAGGTTTTTCTCAGTTCCACTTTCTTACGGCAACTTTCGTTTTAGGAAATCTATCATTTCAATGAATCGCTGAATGTATTCTTTGCTGTGGATGTTTCTGAACTGAAATTTAATGAGGAAGGGGGCTAGATATTTATTTTTCTATTTAAATAAAGTCCTTATTGCCAAAAAGTAGAGTTTTGATGAGGAGAAAATGTCCCATTATGTGGAGTACTTTTCAAATTTACATTTTGCATAGAAAAACATGGATTTTAAGGTAAAAAATAGATAGCCCCCCACATCATATGTTCTAGTTAAGGCTGAAGCTTAGAAATGCTCAATATTCTGCAGCAATTTTATATGATAGATTTCCTTGCCAAGTGAGGCGACTTACATCAATAGCTGTGTACCTCCCCTGTAGCTCATCGGAAAATAGTCCTACAGAGTTGAAATTTCATCGAGTGCATTTTGGCAACGAAGTGAATAGACCCTCCAAATTTCATCAATATTGAGCAACTGGTTTAAAAGTCGACACTTGAAGGTGGTGTCACCCCTTAATATTCTTAGAGTGCAGCTCTTAGGCACCCATTTCCGGCTTGAGTGGCGTCGCCATTGTTGTCGGCGTAACCGCACGCTGCATTATGGGACATTTTGCATAATGACGTCACAAGGGTCACAGCCTTCACAGTGAAGGTAAGTACCTTCATGTGACCTTCATGACGGTCACGACTGACGTCACGAGGGTCATGAGTGAAGTTACGAGTGACGTCACGAAGGTCACGACGAAGGTCACAATCTTCACAGTGAAGGTCACAACCTTCACGAGTGAAGTCACTAGGGTCACGAGTGGTGTCACTAGGGTTATGAGTGACGGCTTAAGGGAGGAGGGAGGAAAGGGGAGGAGAATAAGAGGAGGAGAGGGAGAGGGAGAAAGGGGGTACGGAGGAGGAGGAGGGGCATACCCTTCTCTCCGTACCCTTCCCTCGTCGTTGTCAAGAGCTGCGCTCTACTTTGGCATACAGGAAATTGTAAAGTCTTCCATTTTTACATCTTTTTTATTAGCCTAATGTTTGTATGGAATAGCAATCTTGAGATTGATTCCTACTTTAGGTTTTTCCCAAGTGATGCTTTCTTTTTATGATTGCATGTAGAAAGTAGAAAATACTTATAGTCACACAAATGTTTGATATTACGCCTTCACTTCTTCTGAAATGCCTTCACTCACTTTACTTCTGAAATGACTCGCAGCAACATTCATACACTGTCTTTCCCAACAGAACCAGAGGATGTACCGCCTACTTCGGCTGAAAGCGTGCTACATGACGATGGCGGCAGTATGTCTGAATGTCCGCTGCAACTGGAATCTCATGGGGACAGTATCATTGCAGTCAAGGAAGGTAAGCTGTAAAGGCCCTACTGGCCAACCTTTGCCTGAACAACAAAGATGCAACTAACCATATTTTTTATAACTACAGGGGGTTTGAATATTGCAACTAAAATAGATTGTTTTAATATAAAAATCATGATTTGTGTACTGCTCTTAATATTTTTAGAGTGCAGCTTCAGGCGCCCATTTCCGGCTTGAGTGGCGTCGCCATTACCGTCGGCGTAACCGTATGCTGCATTATGGAACATTTCTCATAATGACGTTACAAGGTTCATGACCTTCACAGTGAAGGTCACTACCTTCATGTGACCTTCATGACGGTCACGACTGACGTCACGAGGGTCATGAGTGAAGTTACGAGTGACGTCACGAAGGTCACAATCTTCACAGTGAAGGTCACAACCTTCACGAGTGAAGTCACTAGGGTCACGAGTGGTGTCACTAGGGTTATGAGTGACGGCGCAAGGGAGGAGGGAGGAAGGGGAGGAGAATGAGGAGGGTAAAGAAAGAGGAGAGGATACAGAGGAGGGCATACCCTCCTCTTCGTACCCTCCCCTCGTCGTCGTCGAGAGCTGCGCTCTAATTTGGCATTACAGGGAATTGTAAAGTCTTTAATTTTTACATCTTTTTTATTCGCCTAATGTATGTATGGAATAGCAAACTTGAGGTTGATTCATACTTTAGGTTTTTTACAGGTGATGTCTTCTTTTGATGATTGCAAGTAGCAATTACTTATATTCACACAAATGTTTGATATTATGCCTTCACTTCTTCTGAAATGCCTTCACTTCTTCACTTTACTTCTGAAATGACTCGCAGCAACATTCGTATGCTGTTTTCCCTAACAGAACCAGAGGATTTACCGCCTACTTCGGCTGAAAGTGTGCTACCTGGTGATGTCGGCAGTATGTCTGAATGTCCACTGCAACTGGAATCACACATGGACAGTATCACTGCAGTCAAGGAAGGTAAGCTGTAATGGCCCCACTGGCCAACCTACGCCTGAACAACAAAGATGCAACTTGAGTGGCGTCGCCATTGCCGTCGGCATAACCTCAGGCTGCATTATGTGACATTTCCCATAATGACGTCATGAGGGTCACGATCTTCACAGTGAAGGTCACTACTTTCACGTGACTTTCATGAGGGTCACGACTGATGTCACGAGGGTCATGAGTGACGTTACGAGTGACGTCACGAAGGTCACTTGTGAAGGTTACCACAAATGTCACAATCTTCATAGTGAAGGTCACGACCTTCACGAGGCCTTTACGATTGATGTCACTGGGGTCACGGGTGATGTCACTAGGGTTATGAGTGACGTCACAAGGGAGGAGGGAGAAAGGGGAAGGAGAATGAGAGGAGGGGGAGAGGGAGAATAGGGTATGGAGGAGGAGGGCATACCTTCCTTTCCATACCTCCCCTCGTCGTTGTCAAGAGCTGCACTCTAATTCGTCATTACAGGGAATTGTAAAGTATTTCATTTTTACATCTTTTTTATTAGCCTAATGTATGTATGGAATAGCAAACTTGAAATTGATTCATACTTTAGGTTTTTCCAGGTGATGTCTTCTTTTGATGATTGCAAGTAGAAAATACTTATAGTCACACAAATGTTTGATATTATGCCTTCACTTCTTCTGAAATGCCTTCACTTCTTCACTTTACTTCGAGGCCTCGCAGCAACATTCGTACGCTGTTTTCCCTAACAGAACCAGAGGATTTACCGCCTACTTCGGCTGAAAGCGTGCTACCTGGTGATGTCGGCAGTATGTCTGAATGTCCACTGCAACTAGAATCACACAGGGACAGTATCGTTGCAGTTAAGGAAGGTAAGCTGTAAAGGCCCCACTGGCCAACCTTTGCCTGAACAACAAAGATGCAGCTAACCATATTTTTATAACAACAGGGGTTTGAATATTGCAACTAAAATAGATTGTTTTATTATAAAAATCATGATTATTCTATTGTTCTTAGTATTTTTTACTTCTTTTTTTTATTATCCTAAAGTTTGTATGGAATAGCAAACTTGAGGTTTATTCATACTTTAGGTTTTTCCCAGGTGATGCCTTCTTTTGATGATTGCAAGTAGAAAATACTTAGTCACACAAATGTTTGATATTATGCCTTCATTGTTGAGTAAAGTGCCTCATGGCACCACCTGTGGTAGCACAAGGCTTCCAAATTCAAGCTGTTTTTTTATCTCATATTTTTGTTGATTTTGAAGGGGGTGTGCCTTGATTTGCGAGCCACGAGCCACATTTAGATTGTTAGATTGCTATTTTCCTGTTGGCAAACTGAGTAGATGCAGTTGGATTTATCACAACTGTTTTCACGGGTGCGTAGAGGGGATCTGTGCTCTTTTTTTCCAAATTTTGTGTAATAAACGCCTACTTCGACTGAAAGTGTGTTACCTGATGATGTCGGCAGTATGTCTGAATGTCCACTGCAACTAGAATCACACAGTGACAGTATCGTTGCAGTTAAGGAAGGTAAGCTGTAAAGGCCCCACTGGCCAACCTTTGCCTGAACAACAAAGATGCAACTAACCATATCTTTATAACAACAGGGGGTTTGAATATTGCAACTAAAATAGATTGTTTTATTATAAAAATGATTATTTTATTGTTCTTAGTATTTTTTACTTTTTTATTCTAATGTTTGTATGGAATAGCAAACTTGAGGTTTATTCATACTTTAGGTTTTTCCCAGGTGATGCCTTCTTTTGATGATTGCAAGTAAAACATACCTATAGTCACAGAAATGTTTGATATTATGCCTTCATTGTTCAGTAAAGTGCCTCATGGCACCACCTGTGGTAGCACAAGGCTTCCAAATTCAAGCTGTTTTTTATCTCATATTTTTGTTGATTTTGAGGGGGGTTGTGCCTTGATTTGCGAGCCACGAGCCACATTTAGATTGTTAGATTGCTGTTCTCCCGTTGGCAAACTGAGCAGATGCAGTCGGATTTATCACAACTGTTTTCACGGGTGCGTAGAGGGATCTGTGCTCCTTTTTTCCAAATTTTGTGTAATAAAAAGTTAGAAGCAACTGCGGCTTCAAACCTTTTTTATAGCGCTGTTCTCAGGTAAGCTGACCTGGAATTGAAGGGAAGGTCAGCTGCTGTGCACAATTCCTATGTGAAATGCTTTTGCTAGAAGCCACACCTTGGAACCATTTGTTTTGGAGCGCAGCACTTAGGCGCCTGTTTCCGGCTTGAGCGGCGTCGCCGTCACCATGCATTGCATTATGGGTAAATTTCTTCACTAAATTTAGTGAAAAATTTCCCGCTAAATTTGGCAGAAAAAATTCTGTTAAATTTGCCAAGAAAATTTCTCCACTAAATTTAACGAGAAAATTTCCTCCTAAATTTAGCGAAAAAATTTTCACAGCTAAACTTAGCGGAAAAATTTCCCGCTAAATTTAGTGGAAAATTTTTTCTGCTACATTTAGCGGGAAATTTAGCGAAAATTTCCTGCTAAATGGGTATGGAGGGGGAGGAGGGCCATATCCTCCCCTCCACATCCCCTCCTCCTCCTCAAGAACTGCGCTCTAATTCAACTTTACAGAGAATTGTAAACGTCTAATTTTTTTTTAACGATTCAAATACAGCATTATATAAGTTGATTTCGATTTGAGATAAAGTTTTACTTTTTGCCCTTCTCTGTATTATGCACGAACCTGGGCGAGTCAGAACAACCAGAGAACCAGTTCCTTGTAACAGATGCATAAAATAAATAATTACTAACCTGATTGCAAAAAAAAAAAAATCTTGAAACAGTTTTTATTGTTGCCAAGGGCATGGCCTCCACATTATTGACGAGGACTCCAGTGTGTGCAGTATGCTTACCGTGGCCCATTCAAACCAATTGAAGCACACAAAAGTCATGCTTTCTCCCCTTAAACGATTACCAGTAATCAAAAAAAAAAACTGCAGTGATTGCCTTTCATAATTTGAAATAGGCAAGCACAGAGTTGCTACAGACATCAGGATGCTTCTGGCACGACTGGAACTGTTCTTTTTGTAAGGAGTGTGTGTGACTTTTCCTATTTCTGCTCCATTATGAGATAATGAAATTTATGTGATGTGTGTCTCCAACAGAGCCAACTGATGTGGAATGGCTGAGGTTCAACCAGGAGGAGAGCAGCAACTCTTTTGCCCATGAGGGGTGTGATCAGCCACAGCAGGAGGAACAAGATGAGCCCAAGAGCTATAACTGCCACTTCTGCCCTTTCTCCAGTTTCATCAAAAGCAAGGTTGCTGCTCATGAAAAGACACACACGGGAAAGCGGCGCTTCACCTGCAACCACTGCCCAATGGCATTCACCACCAGGCAGGGTCTTCATGCTCATGCAAGTGCTTTCGACAACAAAGCACACTTCAAATGCTGGGCTTGCTCACGAATATATCGGCGGAAGGGTGACTTGCTTCCCCACTTAAAGATTCATGCACATTGTGGTGTCTCGGCCTCGGTTGAGGCGTCGTGATGCAAGCACACCAAAAACGATTTCAACCGATTAACCAAACTTTTATTAATTGACCTCATAATCTCCGTCTCATGGCTCCATCGTTTTTTCTTTTTCACCCTCCTCCTAAGCCTGGCCTTAGAGGTCCATTTTCTTGAGGCCAGGTGGCGCTAGCTGTGGGCCGGCAAATAATCCGACCACACTACACTGGAGATTCAAGTATATAAAAAGCCCTACGTAGGTGACATGGCAAAATATCCCCGTCGAAAAGCAGCGTCACACGTCGCCAAGATGTACATGTGGACAAATCGCATTAAATGTACCGACATATCAATAGACATTTAAGTCAAAGAAAAACTTGATGAAGCACCTCAACCACAACATCTGCAAGGAGATAGATGTTAGTGAAAGTACCGATAGAGATGAAAGGCCTTTTCAGTGCTCCGAATGCCCCAAAGCTTCCAGAGAAAAATGTCACCTGCCTAGTCATCAAAGGTCTCACATGAAGCAAAGGCCCTTTAAATGCCCCAGATGCATTAAAGTGTTTCAGACGAAGTCTTGTATGACTGCTCATGTGATATCAGGACCTTTAGATGTCTCTTGTGCCCTAAAGCATTTCATTTAAAGTATGGCTTGGCAACTCATAAAGCAGTTCACATGACGGAAACACCCTTTAAAAGCTCTGCATGCCCTAAAGCGTTTACAAAAAAGTCTTACTTGACTGGTCATAGACTAACTCGCACGGATGAAAGGCCCTTTAACTGTGTCACATTCCCTGATGCATTTCAAACAAAGTCTAATTTGACTGCTCTTAAGGTGACTGGCAGAAATAAAAGGATCTTTAAATGTGCCAAATGCCATCAGATTTTTAGAACATTGTTTTGTATGAAAGCTCATACAATGACTCACACAGATGGAAAATGCTTTAAATGTACCACCTGTCCTAAATCGTTTAAAAAAGAGATCACTTGAGAGATCATGAAAGGATTCACAGTGGGGAAAGGCCCTTTAAATGTGCCTCGTGCCCTAAAGGATTTTGAAGTCTTTTTTGACTAGACACGAAATTCTTCACACAGATGCAAGGCCCTTTAATTGTCCCATCTGTGCTAAAGCATTTCAACTGAGGCAGTACTTGACAGATCACGAAAAGGTTCACAAGGGGGAAATTTTTTTTCATGTACTTTCTGCAACAGAACATTTGGAAAAAAAGGTCTGACTAATAAAAAAGTTCACAAGGGCTGCACAGAGAATGGTGTCGGCTGTGCAAAGAGGTCTGGCAATGTCTGACGGGTATCATACGACGAGAAAATAGCTTCAAATGCTGTGTCTGCTGCACTTGCCTAAATGGATTTTGCAAAGTTGCTGGCGTCACAAAAGAAGCTACAAAGGTGAAGTAACCCCAGATATGAAGATGCAAATGGGACTTCAGTAAACAGCAGGTTATCGGAATGGTGAAAGGTCCCTTAAATGTCTAACCTGGCTGCCGGCAGTTTGAACAAAGTACACCTTGAATAAGTATGAAATAATTTTCAAAATTGAAATACCGAACAAATGTGAAAACTTATGAAGCATTTAGGCAGGGTTGGGACTTGGAGTACACCTTGAATAAGCATGAAATAATTTTCAAAATTGAAATACCAAACAAATGTGAAAACTTATGAAGCGTTTAGACAGAGTCGGGACATGGGCACCAACAGTCCGATTTTGGTCACCGCAAGGGCGAGAATTGATTTGCCTCTTGCAGAGAGAACCAAGATAGCGTTTGTAGATGGTTTATCTGCTCACGCGAGCACAGAATGCGATTCGTCTCCTATGCAGGATTATTCGCAGATGGAAATAAAGCAAGCACCGTATGTCGTCTAATAAGACTGAATAAAGCTTATCGTCTGCTACAAGCCAAGTGCCGCGGTGAAGTGAGATCGGTTGCAAGCTGAAATTGTGATCGTCTGCTAGCTCAAGTTGGAAGGCATTGACAGCCAGTGCTTCTTTTGTAAGCCTCATGTTCCCTTGCTGTGCACAAGTTGACATTGGCGGATGGGTAAAGGAGCCCCAAGAACAAGAACATCAAAGGCCATGAGACATTTCTTGCTATTTGTGAATTGGTGAGATTCTCCCACCAAACTATTTCCCCATTTAACGCTTCCAAAAATTTTCATTGGATTATGCTTGCCCAGCTGGAAGCTGTGTCGCCACGTTAACCAGCAGCCACGAACGCTCTCGCTGTCAACTAGGGTGTTGAAAATTGGACACTTTTCTAAGAAACACTCACTGGGTTTGAGGCTGATCTCGCACCGGCGTCCCTGCTAACCCTAACCGTGTGGAACATACAACTGTAAGCTATATTTGTTGAATGTGTGCACAACAGAACAAGTAAGACAAAGATGTTTGCTTTATGTTTTGATTGTGTTGCCCATTCAGCAAAATCTACAAAATCCCGTTGTCATGCGGCCGGGTTTATAAAGGGCAACGCTGTGTCAACGAGAGAATGCATGAACATGCCCTTTCCTTACAGTCAATGACCGGAGGTCACTTGTATACGTACATTGCAGAGACTGTCTGTGTCACCCTATCTTCGAAGATACCATAATCATTGGCAGGGGGCATACAAAAGTGCAAAGAAAGGTGCTGAAAGCGCATGCATAGAAAAAGCTGGCTCGCGGCCCCGCGTCAGCCTGCCCTCATTTTATCTACACAAAAAAAGGTATATTTTATAGATGCCTGGTGAGCGACACACCATTGGTTATTACGGCGTTGGTTGGCTTTGTGGTGTTTTTCTTAATCAGCCGTTTTTAATAAAACTTCAGTTGATTATCAGCGCTCTACTCTCGTTGTCCTCTTCTTTTTGCGTCCTATTCCTAATTTCGCGTTGTTCCTAATTTGTTTAAAAAAAAAACTTGTATGTTTAGATTTTTGTGGGCACAGCAAAAACGCTGTTCTTCGTGGCTGACTATCACTGCTGCGTGTGAAACACGTTTCACTCGGGTGGTGAAGTACAACCCCTGAAATAGCAGCCTTGTTAGCCTAGGTAACGGTTAAATAAAAGCAAGAGGGGGCGAGAGAGTGTTGGTTGACAAGCTGGCACTATTTTAGTGCCAGCTCGACAACCGGCAGATGTAGAATCTGAAAATTATACAATGTTTTCTCGCCATGAAGTGTGCCAATTTGTGGTCTTAGCAACTTTCTCTGGGGCATGCCTGAAGGCACTGGTCATTAAAAGAATTTTCTGCTCGCGCATGCGGTTAGTGAAATAGGTCGCTGATAAGGAACACTAGGGACTTTTAGCAAACCGTTACCGTGTTCAGAGTACTGCACTGCCGAAGCCTTCAAAGCATGCTTTTAAGTGCGTGCCCCGCCATACCGTGACCGCGGGGCGCGTGCTTAAAAGCATGCTTCAAAAGCCTCCGCCTCCTATGGTGCGGTGCGTGGAACACGGTAATGGTTTGTTAAAAGTCCCCAATAGGGACTTTTAGCAAACCGTTACCACATTATGCATACTACACTGTCGGAGCCTTTGAACCATCTTTTAAGCACGTGCCCGGGTGATATCATGACCCCCGTGACCGTGGGGCGCACACTCAATTCTGAACATAGAGTTCCTCGGTACGCTTCTAGGCGCTGCTGTTCGCCAAATTCAGTCGCATGACGAGCAAAGCATCCAGGGCCGCAGGAAAACCGGCGCTGCGGCTACCCACCAAGGTTGAATGTGCAACTGTGCTACCGTAGGTAGCAACAGGACGCCAGCGCCGTCCCTCGGAATGATGCGTTCTCAGAGCCGTATGTTGGAAGACTCTGGCCAGTGGGTGTGGCGACGAAGGCGCTGGAAAGAGGAAAGCGCCAAAAAAGCGAGGGAGGAAAGAGGACGGTCATTTTGACTCGACACGCTTTCAGGGCAGAGCACTGTTGAGGCTACGCGTTGTCTGCTACAAACCGACATCTTTTTCACCCGAATAAAATTTTGCAGTCATATGTCGAGAAAACTTTATTTGTTAGCTTTTTAACGCACTGAGGAATAACAGTATATCATTTTCTTGGCAGAGCCAGCAATATAAAAGGAAGGAACTGAAATTTGGATGCCGATCCCATGCACTTCACCGGGCGAGTTAACGAGAATCGCGGCCCTCCTCGCTCAGCTAGGAGCAGCCGGGAGTTCACAAGCATGCGCTCGCGCTTCTGACTCTGCGCCGCGATCTGATTGGCTCGCTCGGAAGGGGGTGCTAAGACGGCGAGATCATAAACTGGCCAAATTTTTATAGTAGAGCCTTCCGGAAATTTCCCAACTGACCCTAATCTCAAAATGCTCTGTACCCCCTTACCCCCCTTTTCATGTTTTTGTTGACATATTTTCGTTTGCTCGTTTTCTTCACCTCCCTCCCACAACCGTCTGGACGGCTGCGGCTGTAGGTCTATATTGCAATTTGCAAAGGTTTAAGCGACCTGGACAAGAAGAACCACCAAACCAACGTTACTAGAACACACAGTTGGAAAACTCGCCCCTGAAACCCGGACCGCTCGCGTCCACCAAGACGAAACTAAATACAATACGGTGCCACCTTTTAGTGACGAGTCAAAACAGGAAAGTTTGTTTATGTAGCTACTGCGAAATGGCAGTGCGAGATGGCACCACCGGCTCTTGCGCAACTCGACCGTAACAACCTGAACCGACACATGCAGACGGGCAGTTCCCAGAGTGGCCGCTACGGGAGAAATGGTGGCGTTGAGATTGCCATTAGTTTGGTTCTCGAGTGTGGATCGAAGCCACTTTTTGGAAGCAGGTTCTATGGCAGTTTCCCAACTGAGTTGTTCCACCATTGGACCAAATGCAGCTAGGTGACTGGTGCGCAACTGAAAAAACCCGCCTGGTCCTGGTATCGAACCAGGAGCCTTTACGGTTTTCTCAATTGCCATTTTGAATTTCGATAAAATAAATAGCATACCGTGAAGACTAAAGTATGGGTAGTTAGAAAATGCAATTTGTTTGGGTAGCTCAAGAGCCGGAGTACCCCTTTAATAGAACATAAGACCGCAGACCAGAAATTGGCTGCATATTTAAATATAGCGTTATTAATGTTTCAAGATATGTATATACTGTAAACGACTTAATTTTCGCGAATCGCGCCAAAGCTGAAAATTTGAAATTATTCGCGGGTTCCAATTTTCTCGAATCTAGTATAGCTTCCGTAGCGTTCACATATTGCCCGAAGTGTTCGCGGGACGTATTTTTCCGCGTTTGTAGGCGATCCGCGAAATTCACGACAATTAGGTCCTTGCGAAAATTTAGTCGTGTACAGTATATATATTTTCTTTTTAACAAAAATGTTTAGATGCATAGAGGTACTTTAACTACATAATTTCTGCACCACTCGGATAATGTATGCATACTATAACGTCGCAATGTCTTGACATTAAATTGGACTTCGTAAAGCCCTTTGAATTGTTTAACAAATTAATAGTCAGCATCAGTCGAACATCAAATAGCAACTCGACAAATCCGTGAATAACAAACACTTTGGAACTCTTGCCAAATAGCAATATCAAGCGTCATAAAGACAGCAGAGTCTGAACCGCTATTTTGGTATATGGAATAAATTAAAGACAAAAATGTACCCACCAGCTTGCTCATTTCTTTTGCCGGCCACCTTTAGTTTACTCGTTAAAGAAACCACAACCACAAAGGCAGTTTTGACGCTTTTGACTAAGTGGTACAACAAAACAAATCAATCACCGAAACAAAGAATTCGGGATAAATAAAATAGGCAAGAAATGCAGCATTTTATCTCCAAAAATCATTGTCACCACATGCTCCCACATGTACGGAAAGTGAGGTCCTCGCACTTGTTGTCTTCGATGATTTACGCGTTAGGATGGTACAGTTTTAATTGCACAGAAACAGAAAATCTACTTTTTTCTTTTCTTTTCGGTTTCGCGACACATTGTAGCAGACAAACCCTTGTCTGCTCCCGCTCCTCGCCGGAGCGAGGCATGACTGGATTGCATGGCGCATTCTCGATTTTCTCGGTGCAGCGAATGCATGCACGCATGGGGTGCCGCCGCTGGAACGAACTCGGAGAGTGCAACCACTCGTGGAGTGCCGGCCAAAACGAACTCGCTTTACGCTGCGAGTGGGCACGCATGGACACGAGTGCCGTGAAACCACTTGCGTGAAACCACTTGTGACGCCACTTGCTGAAACCTCAAGATGAATCACCAATTTACTTAATAAGCAATTCCGACTTATCTAACTAAACTCTTACAAATCATGTTAAAAAAATGGTGAGCATAAATACTTTGTTAAGTGTCCTTTATTGAATAGAAGTATACGTTAGGAAATACTTGGGCGTCTTGTGCTCCTCGTGCGCGCACACGTTGCCAAAGTACGCCGGAAGACATGGAGCACGTGCTGGGGGCTGGACGTTTGAAAGACATGCGCCGACCTTCTCACTTTGTTAGTGATCGTACTACATGTCTTTCTCGCCTTCAGAACATCCAGGCTGGGCCCAATACCTCAACTCAGCACAAACTGCAAACGCCCGAAACTGCCATAACACTTTGTACTTGAATCTGTTGTCATTACCTACATGCTCTGTAACCATTGTGGGGATTCCTGTGGTCTCCCTTCCCTTCCTGGCTGTAACCATTGTGGGGATCGGTGGCCGAGTGGGCTAGCGCACACCACCTCGGAGCACGCGGAGCGAAAGCTCGCGCTGCAGAACCCAGGATCCTGGGCTCAATCCCCACCCTGCCCCCGTTTCGATCTGGATGAACATCATACTGGCGTGCGGTCTTGTATCACTTGTACTGATCTGGCTAAATTGCTCATCTACAGCCGAGACACCAGACGCCCACTGAGG
Source organism: Ixodes ricinus (assembly GCA_037355805.1). Classification (NCBI taxonomy): domain Eukaryota; kingdom Metazoa; phylum Arthropoda; class Arachnida; order Ixodida; family Ixodidae; genus Ixodes; species Ixodes ricinus. The sequence continues at coordinate 41,536 of JAZHYW010054967.1, forward strand.
CAAACTAACTTTCGGCTGTATAAACATACACACAACAATTTGCTTTTTGCCTTCCCCGATGGCTGTGATAACGGCCGCGGGTCGGGACACTCGGCCATCTTCGCCGTGAGCTCCAACCTGTTCGTGAGGCGGAGGGCCGCCTGTCTTGGGGGGCTCTCCTCTCACTCTCTCCCGGGGGGACCTCTTTCCGTCCCCCCCGCTCGGATGCGGATCACGGCTGACAGGCGAGAAGGTTTCGCCTCTTGTTTTCCCGCTTTCGGGAAAGGAACTCGTCCGGTGACCGCAAAAGACCCAGCCGAAAATCAGTCCACTTCCAGCTGGATTATGGAACTTGAAATGAGGCAGTCCAGCTGGATTCCAGCTGAAATCCAGCTGGACTGCCTCATTTCCAGTTCCATAATCCAGCTGGAAGTGGACCGATTTTCGCCTGGGCCGAGATAGGACGTGTGTCGGCGACTTCTCCGATGCTTCCCACATCTTGGCTCTCCGGAACCCCGCGTCTGGCGGGTAAGGACCTTTTCTTACCTTGCCGGCACGGGGGCATTTTGGATTGGGACATAGTAGTTCATTAAGAGTTTTAATAAATGCTCTTGGACTTTGTCCTTACTCTGGTATGTGTCTTCTCTATCGCTATATTCGAGAGAGTAAGACAAGGTAGTCGATCATGCACCGACGGAGGTAATTTATTTAACCGACCCGCGGTAATGTGGCCTTAAACGTGGTCTATAGGGTGGTCCAAGTCACCAGGCTCAATCTAAAATGGACGGTAAAAATCGACGCCTGCACGTAGCAATCTAAACTTTTTGTCAAAGGTGTATTTCACAGGTCGATTTCTTCTTGTAAAATTACAAAGCATAGTTCTTTTTCTGTAAAAAAAAAATAAGGCCAAGAAACTTGCAGGGTCTATGGCCGGCAGCGACACAGACGACAGGAGTCCAGTAGCGGGGTGTGTTTGGCGTTTGTATTGATAGATGGCACTACCTCCTTATCGCGACCACCGTGGTTTATTAAAATGAACATAATCTTTTTGAAATGTACCTTCAATTAAAAAGCAAATGCGGACAATAAAAGCAAAACTTAAAAGTAAAAAAAATGTGTCTGCATAACGGCAGCGCTTTTGCTGCCAACGGATTTCGTCTGCGTGTCGTCCGCTTTCTTTCGCTGGTCGGCTGCACCTTCGGACGCTGCTCCCGACGCCACCTATCAATACGCACACCAAACACACCTCGCTACTGAACCCCTGTCGTCAGCGTCGCTGCCCGCCGTAGAGGCATTTTGTGCATATCAACCATCAGATTAAAGTGTCTGAGAAAATCTGCACCAAGGATTGGATATGACATGTCTGCTACAAGAAATATCCAAGGAAACGCCCTTCGTAGTCCGATGTTAAGGGTCATAAGCTTTTCGCCGTAAGTGAAAATGGTTGTTTTATTTGCTGCTTGTAGCATCAAGTGCATTTGTTTCGATTTTCGTGCAACCGCAGAAGGGGGTAGAACACTTACCTCCGCGCCGGTGTCTACGAGGAAACGGAAGCCAGAGTCGCGATCAGTCACAAACAACAAGTGGCTGGTATTGCTACCGACACCACTCGCCGCCTCTAGTGGTGGGTCGACGCATTTCCCGAGGCTGAACAGGGGGAAAGACAGTTGCGGGTGAGGTTTCCGAAGGTCCGGTGATACCAGCACAGGCTGGTGTTGGGTGATCTCGCTCGAGGTGCGGCTGGAGACTTGTGGCGAGAACGTTGCGAAAATCGTTGGTTCGCTCTTGAAGTCAAACGGGTCTCGATGGCAGCTACTTGCGCTAAAAGGTCTCGCATTTCACGGCAAAATTCTTCTCGTATGTCATCGAGGGTGCAGGTGTTTGTAGAAACGGAATTTTCGAGGATGGATGGCTCGTGGTCCGTAAAAGCGGAGATCTGGGAGGATGCCGCAGTGGCATCGTCCATGACAGTGTCCGCCAGTTGGGAAAGTTCAGGTAATGCGAGTCCCAATGCTGATGTGAGGACCATGCGAAAGTTGACAGGTAGTCGCTGGAGAAATAGCTCTCGTAAAAGAGCGACGTCGACGAGCCTTTTCTCCCAGTAGTTGTTGGAGACGCCCGAGTAACTGGGAAGGCTTTCGGTCTCCCAACTCTACCGAAATTATGAGTTGTAGGAGTCGTCGTTGTTCAGACTCGGAAGTCCGTTTCACCAGTTCTGCTTTTAGCACAGTATGGAGAGGCAGCTGGTGTGTCAAGAATGAAGTCCCGAATGTTCATGGAGATCTCGGGTGGCAATGCTGTCACAACGTAGTGAAATCCTTGTGCTTGCGAATTTATCCTGCTAATGTTAAACTGACTTTCCACTTGGGCGAACCATACCTGCGGATTAGAGGACCATAACTTCGGAAGACGGAGCTGATGAATTGCTGAGAGGTGGTCGGACGGTGGAGGATCTCCGGACGTAGCCATGGATGCAGGGTTGTGCAGCCCGGGTCACCAATTGAAGGGACCGAAGATTCCTTCAATTTAGTTACAGCAGACAACTATATACAAAAAGCTATGTAAAAAAAAAGACGTCAGAGATCCCCGAACACTGGTATGCTACATCCATCTCGAGCATTCCCTCGTTTCGTTGCTCTTCTTCCTCATTTTCTGCTGGGATCGGTTAGGTCACCCACTACAAGTTAGAAACGCTAAAAATGCTATAAACAGCCCTGCTGACTCCGAGCTAGATCCTGGTTTTGTTGTTGTGAATTCTCGGCTTTTAAGCAATTCCTGCTGAAACAACAATCACGAGAATGATAATATTGTAAGAGATCTCTGCAGCTCAACCAGGTTGAAAGGTGGATTGCATGCACAGTATTAAAAATGCTGACATTGACGAGAAATCTTAAAAGTGATATGACAAGTCCTTGGGGTATATCAGGCGCTTGTTCAGGGTGACTCCGAATTACGCTCAAAAACTATGTAACCATGAAATTGGTCGAAATTAGCAGCCACTGGATAGCTGAAGGAACACCGTTCCCATGATTCCTCGAGTGCGGGCCAGGGCACTTGGGAATATAACTAACAATCTATTTCGCCGGACGTTAGTCCGGCCTCAGGGCAGCGCCATCTTGCCTAGTCGGGGTGCGCTTGGACGCATCATAATCCGATTGATTATAAAGCCTCGGTAAGGCGTCGTAATCGGATTATGGCCGCGTACCACGTGATACCCATGTTCTTGGCGGCCCAAGACCAATGTTGCCGGACGGAGCCGAAGCTTCGGTTTTGATTTCTGCTCGTGTTTAAAATGAAAATATTTCCCAAACTGCAGCTGCAAACGGCAGCCATGAGAAGAATGCGGCATAACGTTAATGGGGGACTTGTAGAAAGATAGGAAGTTGTGCAAATATCCACTCGATAAAAGGTAATTTTTCTATAAATCTGGTCATTCCAACATAAATATAAATGCGTCAAAAACCTGGTATCATCGACAAAACTTTTATTATACAGAATTTTAGTTGCGCCATCCATCTGAGGTCAACAAAACCGTCGGCTCTATCTGCTACCATGAACAGCCGCCAGAACCGGAGGGGGACGGGGGCAGAACCGGACGTGGATGGCCGAACCCAGACAAGACTTTCCTCCTCTCGTTTTGTTGATCGCGCTGCGTAAGCACGTGGTCGCGATCGGGTGAGTTCTCGCTGCTCACTGATGGCTCCAGAGAGAGCTTTACCGGAACCCTGCGCGTCGCCCGTTCATGTCACAGCGCACGTGACTCGGAAGATGGTGAAGGTGTTGAGGTGCCGAAAACCTCAATGTTTGTCAATTTTTAAAATAAAAACTAGAACATGCAGGCAAAAGTGGTTTTTTCTTCTTTACATCAGAAAGGTCGAGACACCAACTCCTATATTACTTAAGCAAAGTACTGAAATTGTTGCACAGCTCCTTTAAAAATAGATTTCACAATATATATCCAATTTTTCGCAAAGCAAATGACGTAGTATTCTACATACCCGTTTTCACCTCAAAAAAAAAAAAAAAAAAGCAAGTTTTGCGCATTGTTTATACGCGGCGCAAAGTAGTTCTTACGAGATTTGGTTGTCGGAGGAAAAAGGGATGCTTTTGGCGTTTGGAATGTGTGCGTCTTGATAAGATAATATATATCTAATCTAAAATTCACCTAAATATGTCTTAATTATTCATATGAAGTGGGAAATTAGTAATGCTCCGCGAGGAGCCGGACTTGTTTTACTTCGGTTCTTGAGGTGAAAACAGGTATATAGTGCTTTTTAATGCGAAATCACTCATTTTACTGAAATCTTTAGAATTGAGCGGAGTTACCCTTTAAAGGGCTACTCAAGCGATGTTTTGAGCAACCCAACCTAATTTTCAGAAATTGCCCTCTTTTACTCCTTTCGGTATGCTATTTAGTATCGCGAAATTCAAAATAGTTATTCTGAAATTGGGAAATGGAAATTACGCCAAAACCAAGATTCGAATGTACCCGCACTTTTCATTGCTGTGACGTCACGGGATGGCAGGCTTGCGGTTCGAGCGGGCTGTCTAAAAATGAACTATGCCGAGCATTTGTTTCGTGCAGCTGTGCGGGAGCTGGAGCGACCTTCCAAAGCATTCATTTGGCACCATGAAACTGTTTGTAATCAGTTGGGAACAAAGTCCACAGCTTAAAGAGTGAACCCCTGCCTCGCCATGACGTCACTTTTTCAATGTTGCCAGTAGAGCTTTTCACTTTGGAGAACACGATGAGGACCAAAATTGTGATTTCTATAACTTAGAGAAAAAAAAGTTATTTTGGCCATATATTGGGTTACTATTTCAGCAATGTTTGTTGGTGTGTTTAGCAAGTTTTTAGGCAAATCGGGGACTATGAAGAAAACGCCGGAGATAAGGCCCATTCATACTCTTGCGTTTGACTATACTGACCGAGACAAGACCAATTTTTAAGCCTCTTGGGACTGCTAATGACTGGCTGCACAGCAATGCAAAAAGTGCTAAGCTCGTAAGCAGTTGAAACCGTGTGAACCAGCCGTTACTGCAGTGCCAAAATCTGCAACAGCCGAAAGAAACAAGTGTAAAAGTTGAAACTGCCAACCTTCTTTTTTAATAAGCATGACTGAATTCTGGTTACACAATAACTTTTAACATGTTTGTATCTTCCACATACATAAAAGTAGTATCGAGAGAAAACGAGACATTTTTACAAACATATTACACATCGGCTCAAGGAGGAAACCTAAAGCGAGGGCAAAGAAACTCGGAACAAAAGCTAAAGCATGACCGAATGTGCAATAAGACACAAAATATAGAAAGAAGCTGCTTTAGAAAGATGTAACAAAGCCTCCCATTACATTGCCCAGCCTCAAAATCACAGCTGACAAAGAATATGTCATTGGTTCTTGGGTATGTCGTGTCTTGATAAATGAGAATGAGTCTGTTAGCTTTGAGAACTGTTTAGACAAAAAAAGAGATAAACAAAAATATTTCCAGAAACAATATAAGTAAAGGTTCTAAAGGTAGAGGTTACACACAACTTCCACAGACCTTAATGTCAATAAAAAAAAAAAAGGAAAGACGTTTACAACTCTTTGGAACGCCAAATTAGAGTGCAGCTCTTGAGGGCGAGGAGGAGAGCATAGAGAGGGGAGGGTATGCCCCTCCTCCCCCTCCCTTCCCATTTAGCAGAAAATTTTCGCTACATTTCCCTCTAAATTCAATAAAAAAATTCTCCGCAAAATTTAGTACCGAAAAAAATTTCCCCACTAAATTTAGCGTGGAAATGTTTCCACTAATTTTAACAGAATATTTTCCACCAAAGCTAGTGGGGAATTTTTCCCGCTAAATTTAACTGGGCAATTTTTTTCTGCTTACTTAGCTGGGAAATTTTTCCGCTACATTTAGCGGGTAAAATTTTTTCAGCTAAATTGAACGGAAATATATCTCCACTAGATTTAGCGAGAAAACTTCCTTGCTAAATTTAATGGGGAAACTTTTCGCTAATTTAGTGGGGATATTTTTACGCTAAATTTCCCGGGAAATTTTTTCCACTAAAATTAGCATGGAAATTTTCTCTCTGAATACTGTGGAAAGTTTTCCCACTAAATTTAGAGGGAAATATTCCCTGCTACATTTAGCGGAAAAGTCCCCCGCTAAATTTAGTGGAAATACTTCACGCTGAATTTAGTGGAAAAATTTACCCACTAAATTTAGCTGAAAAAATTCCCCGCTAAATTTAGCAGAAACAAGTTGGACTAAATGTAGCGGAAAAATTTCTTTGCCAATTTTTTGCGGAAAGAATTTCCGCTAAATTTAGCGGGGAATCTTTGTTAGCTTGTTATTAGGTCCTCCATACAGGTCATTAGCGACTAATTAAGATTTTGGGACAAATTAATTAAAATTATTGTACGACACATAAAGCAAGGAAAAATAGCATCACCACAAAAAGCATGTCTTGGTGAATGCAATTCTATAAAATATTTCTGATATATTCAGAAGACGTTTACACTAACGACCAGTAACAAGGGCCTAAGTTACAAATTTATTGATAACTCAGAATCTAGTAAGGCTATCTGAAAACTAATTGCATATTTGAAATCACCAGAGAAATACATCAGTATACTAAATTTAAGCACCATGAAAAAATAAATAAAGACCCTCGATTCTCTTAAACATTGTTTTTGATAATGACGGATCAGACTGGTATTATGAGAAAAGGCTTGGGGGCACCGCTTGCACTTAAATGGCTTTTCACCACAGTGCATTCGAATATGGGTTTGCAGAAGACAATTGTGAGCAAAGGCTTGGGAGCACTGCTTTCACTTAAATGGCTTTTCACCTGTGTGTGCTCTCCATTGTGATGCACCAACTGGCTACTCCGAGCAAAGGCTTTGGGGCACTGCTTGCACTTGAATTGTTTTTCACCAGAGTGCATTTGATAATGGCGTCTCAGACACGAATTACGAGCAAAGGCTTGGGGGCACTGCTTGCACTTAAATGGCTTTTCACCTGTGTGTGTTCGATTGTGACACACCAGGTGGCTACTCTGAGCAAAGGCTTTGGGGCACTGCTTGCACTTGAATGGCTTTTCACCAGTGTGAGTTCGATTATGAATTGTCAGACACGAATTATTAGCAAAGGCTTGGAGGCACTGCTTGCACTTAAATGGCTTTTCACCACAGTGCATTCGGTTATGGGTTTGCAAATGACAATTGTGAGCAAAGGCTTGGGGGCACTGCTTGCACTTGAATGGTTTTTCACCAGAGTGCATTTGATAATGGCGTCTCAGACACGAATTACGAGCAAAGGCTTGGGGGCACTGCTTGCACTTAAATGGCTTTTCACCTGTGTGTGTTCGATTGTGACACACAAGCTGGCTACTCTGAGCAAAGGCTTTGGGGCACTGCTTGCACTTGAATGGCTTTTCACCAGTGTGAGTTCGATTATGAATTCTCAGACACGAATTATCAGCAAAGGCTTGGGGCACTGCTTGCACTTAAAAGGCTTTTCACCACGGTGCATTCGGGTATGGGTTTGCAAATCACAATTGTGAGCAAAGGCTTTGGGGCACTGTTTGCACTTAAATGGCTTTTCACCAGTGTGTGTTCGATTATGATTTTGCAGACGGGACATTAGAACAAAGGCTTTGGGGCATTGCATGCACTTAAACGGCTTTTCACCAGTGTGCATTAGATTATGGGTTTGCAGATGACCATTTTGGGCAAAGGCTTGGGGGCACTGCTTGCACTTAAATGGCTTTTCGCCAGTGTGTGTTCGATTATGGCTTCGCAGATGGGATTTTAGAACAAAGGCTTTGGGGCATTGCATACACTTAAATGGCTTTTCACCAGTGTGCAAACGATTATGGTAGGTCAGAAGGAAATTACAAACAAACTCTTCGGGGCAAAGCTTGCACTTAAATGGCTTTTCACCTGTGTGTGTTCGATTATGGCTTTGCAGATTGGAATTTTGAGAAAAGGCTTTGGGGCATAGCATGCACTTAAACGGCTTTTCACCAGTGTGTGTTCGATTATGGCTTTGCAGATAGGAATTTTTAGAAAAGGCTTTGGGGCATAGCATGCACTTAAACGGCTTTTCACCAGTGTGTGTTCGATTATGACAGGTCAGAAGGGAATTATAAGCAAACTCTCGGGGGCAGAGCTTGCACTTATATGGCTTTTCACCCTTGTGCTTTTGAATGTTGCCGAGCACTGAGGACTTAGAGCCAGACATGGGAGGATGCTGGCACTTAGATTGTTCATCACCATGGGCAGCCAGGTGGCTTACAATTACACGCTGATCTCTGGTGACATAGGTGCAGGAACAGCACCCAAACCAGATGTCCTCGGTGACTTTCAGTGGGCAGCTGGTCTCACCCAACAATGTGGCTCCATCACCTAGAAGAAAATACCATATCTATTGATACACAAAGGAAGTCAAACGAAGATAGCTGTTTTGTTTGGAAAAGAGTAGTCATTAAAGCAGTTTAGCTGCAGCTGTACAGTTCAATACTTTGCTGCACTTCGAAATTCGATTCACGAAAGCACTCAATTGCAACTGGCACCATTAAAGGGAGTCCCAAATACTGAAAAGTGAAAATCCTAGAAAAAAAATTTTATACATGTTTTTTATTTGATTTTAAAATCACACTTTATATGTCTTCTTGCTTTGAAAAGTATTCCTGTCTTCTCAGAATTTTCTTTTTTGTCACAAGAAAGTCCTAGTCTTGAAAAGTGAAAATATGGATCCGAATACTTTTGGGGGCTGGATGCCTCACTATTTAAAGGGTGCAACGAAAACAATATCTCTGGAGACTGTTCGATATGTCTACTAGTTGGCCAATGACCTTGATTAGGGTAAACGAAGTATAGTGCCTTTTGAGCAGTATAAACTAATGTTCATCCTTACTTAAATATCCTCCGTGTCACCCCCAAGCACATGCTCTTTTATACATTTTTGTCCAAACAAACAATGATCTCGCCCAGCGGCTCCACGAAGCCAGCACAGCCAGCTGGGCCTGCATGGGATTGATGGCGCCCATGGGGAGCAGCAAGATACGAGCGCCCCTAGTGGCAAAGTGCATCGAGTGAGAGAGGAAGTTAGGAGAAGCATGAATGTGCTCTTCAGACTCTCTCGCCAGGTGCTACTTTTAAACCTCCCTTGGAAAACATGGTGGCGCTCAGCACATGTAGCACTGAGGATGATCGGTGAGTCAAACAATGGGACAAAGTTATCTTTTTTAGGTGCCCAACTACCTCTGACTTCGAAAAGAAAATTGTCAAATGGTTAAAACAACTGTGCTTGGTGTCTGTTTACGATAACTTCGGTTGCGACTCAACCGGGGCAGCCTTTCACGCAAAATGGGCGCGACGTGGTCCCTCACAAAAGTCCACTGCACATACTCTTCGACCTTACACCGTTTCTAACAATTTGAGATCGTTAAAAGGGTCCCGAAAGTGAAGCGTCGTCTGCTCACAACACTGGGCGGCAGGCGCAGACACGGAAGAGATCATTTGGTTGCAGGATGCGGGCGAACACGGCATTTTGGGTCGGGATTATTCGAAGCATTGAGGGAAACTCAAGTTGCAGGACGACTCAATCTTTGACGTCACTGCACTGGTGCGGATCATGGAGGAACTTCAAATTCGGCTTTGGGATCTCCGTGGAATAGAAGAGGGCCCTGCGGCATCTCTTATTTCACGGAGATCTCTCGAATCAAAGCCGTGCAGTCAACCGCACAAAACTTTGGCCGTCGGGCACGCAAAACACCACAAAACACCGATTGATTACAAAACACAAAACTTTGCCTCTTAAAACATGCAACGAATACTTGAACCGGAAAGGATTTTCGGCCCCTGTGAAGGTGGCCAGAAGTGCCCGGAATACCACGTATAGGACCTTAACACTAAACTTGCCAACATTCACCCACCACTGCCATGAACCTCCCTTAAAATTCCTCATTTGCCGCTTTTGTTTACTCTAAGCCTAACCCTCATCAACATGCACACCTTTTCCCGGGATTTGGACTCCCTCTATATGCTTCCTATGGGAGCCAGAGTTGCGTGTTCAGCCATCTTAAAATTTTAACTTATGCGGGAAAGCAACTTCTTTTGCGTGTAGGAGCCGCGCTACATTGATTGCAGCTGGTCACATGACTGAATTCGGTGGATAGCAGTGCCGCACACACAGCCGCGCTTGGGAAACAGAAAAGGAGGAGGAGGCAAAATCAGTCTGTCTATTGCCTCCTGTCACACATACACGCTGGCGTGCAGGTGTGACACATCGGCGAACTGACTTTTCTGCGTCGCGCAGGATTCTTTGCTCCTCACGTGATCGATCTCGATGAATAGCGGCGGGACGGCACGTAGAAGACAAATGCGCAACTCCTGCTCCCTTAGGGAGCATATACAGGAACTCTATTTGGACTCTACTGAGGATGCCTCCCTGGCTGAGGATCTCAGAATTGGCACAGATTTCTAGGAGTCTGTACAACAGCTGATCTAGACTTTGACCGGCCATAGCCACGCCACAGCCACTCTTCTAGGGTGATTTCAGATAAGATCGAGCAAAGGGTGGCTGGTCAACACTTTTAAATCAACCGGTGTTTTTATATGCTCTTGTCTAGTGTCTGGTACGAAAAAATCCAAACTAAGTTTTGACCGGAAAGAAATTTTGGGGATAGGAAAAATTGGAAGGCATGAAGAGGTGGACAGTTGTATTTACGCATACTGATGGAGGGGCATGTTTGAAAGTGAATAACTAAAACGATAAAATTCACAGAATTCTAATACTTCTTAGAAACAAACTATGAGTACTGCTTGCTTGTAATATATAACAATTATATTTAGTTATATTATATTTCGTTTTCGAAAAATTGCCAAACATGCCTGCTCCTACGACAAATGGCAAAATTTTGAAACTTGTATCTCACGAAATAATTCAATCATTATCACACTTTTCAGATAGTATTCTACTTATATATTTATTTGACAATACTATTAGTCCTCACAACGGGGACCATGATAGGGGTGAGCAACAAAAGTGTTACATAAAATAGCCATGCAGAACATGGTATACAACATAACATTACCGTTTTTCCGGACTATAAGTCGCACCCTTGTATACACCAACTCATGTTTACAAACAAACCGGAGCGCCCGAAGCGCCCCTAGCGGACGCCACCGGCGCCGCGCATGCGCGATGGGGGTGTGGGCAAGAAACTCGCCGTCGCCCATAAACACACCATTGAAATGCGATGTTGTCGGCGTCAGCGTGAGTCCCCCTGCCCTTTTCGCGTTCGAATTGTTGGTTCTACGTCTTCTTGGCGATGTCTGACTATCTTGAGCGGCGTCAGCGAAATTACCGAGGCTCGTTACACCGCAAAACTTCGCGTCAATAATGTGACATGTGGCGATTCATTCCGCGTGGACGCCGCAGAATGTATGCTAAAGCCTAATTCGCATGATGAGATTTCGCTCAGAATTTTCAGTCGCGACGCCGCTCGGGCTGCAAAGCGTGAACCGTAGCTGAGATGGTAGACGTCGATACTGAAAATCGCAAGCAGAATCGGACCAACTGAATTAGGCATAACAAGTCGGTGAGGGTCACTGGTAACAATGATCAACATCTCCTTGTATCTACTGTTTTCATCGAGCCTGCTTACCAACCTTAAAACTTAAGTCTTTTGAGGCCTGCACTTACTTCTTATCGCAAGTACCGGGCCAACATTTGGTCTACGGACCGGCGTCGTCTAAGAGAGCAGACGACAAGCAGAAACGTTTGAAAGAGCAGACGACAGTTCGAACAATCAGGCGGCCGTTTGAACTTGAAGACGCACTGAACCTAGTCCGCAGGTGGTCCGCACAACTTGGCGGTTTTCTAAATCTAAAATAAATCTGATGACCACAAGTATCCGTGAATTCAACCCAAAGTGCCTCCCGCCCACGGAATCGTTGTCCGACGGCGTCTGCTTTTCCCTTTTCACGGCACATATCCAGATTCTCGGACGAACCGAGCACGTGAAAACTGACCTTCAAACCTTTCTCGACACTTTTGGTACGGCCCCAGGCGCGGCGTTTTGACAAGAAGGCAAGTTTTTCTCTGGTTCCTTTCAAAACAACGCAGGAATACACGTCTGGCATGGGGACTTCTGCCCACAGCCCCAGACTGGAAGTGCGATCGACGCGCCACCACTGCGCCGTGACGTCACAGAGATGAGTTTGCGTATAAGTCGCACATCCGTATATTGAGCCGTTTTCGTGGAAAAGTTGGTATGTAAGTCGCACCTCTCTGCATGGTTCACGCGGTAAGTTCTTTAAGTTTTTTGCGCATTCGTATCGCGAAATCGGAGTTTTGCACAACTGCTAGATCACACAGACATACATACCGTTTGAAGCGCATTTCGACTCGCGAGAAATGCCCAGAGTATAATGCTGTCTGGCGAGGTCAATCGAGTGTTTCCCAGCAAAAGGACGTAAAATGCGGAAAATGAGAGGGTAGCCGACTTTATTTGAGCGAACTCGCAAACTAAGTTTTGGAGCACTAGGCCTAGCCTAGGCCAAGCCCCGGAGACGACGCGAGCATCGATGCGCAAGCAAAAAGATAAAGCTTGACATACTTTTTTTTTTGGTACCTCTAAAAGATCGGCTAGCCACAATCCTTCCTTTTACATGTAGCAACACGGCTGAAGCATGGCACGAAAGACTGCTCATCAAACGGAAACTAAGAAAGACGTGAGAAAATATTCTGCAATGCGTGTATACACCTTTTCCGTTTAGCCTCGTGCCCAGCCACGTTGTCCCCCTATCCGGTATGCGTTCCAAAAAAAAGCAAGAGATTTCAACCCGGAAAAAGGGAAAAAATATATAGAAAGGGCATAACAAGAAGGAATGATGGTTGCAATTAAGATGTTAACATGTTCTACTGGCGAGGCGAGAGCAAACCGATGTTTTCACGCATACCGGAAGTTCCGAAATTGAAGATGGCGGTGCCCACGTAGAAAAGGTGTACAGTCGCCGACCGTTTTTTCGGACTCCGATAATTCGGACTTGTTCGATATTTCGGACCTAAAGCCGGAACCGTGACTTACCCCATAGAAATAGTGCATATTCACGACCAATGTTTCGGACAGCTTGAAGCCTGAAAGTTCGATTATTCGGACAAAATTGTCGCGAGCGATCAGCAGAAAACACCATCAAGAAGCGGCCATTTTGAATTCTGTTGGCTGCAAATGGATTGGCTTGGTTAGGCAGCGCTACTTGAGTACCCCGAGTCTATTCCGCTAGGTGACGCTATGCTAGCCCCTTTTTTCCATTTAGCTGGACGTCATCATCATCATCATTATTATCATTTTGCTTTGTATTTTCCCATTTTTCCGTTCCTTCGCTGCCTTCGCGTCGCCAGTCGCCATTTTGCGCTCGTGGGTTGGCGCTTGTTATTTCGTTCGGACAGCGCTGGCTTGGACGTCATGGCCCCATCTGTTCTTCTGCCGCCGCAATGTGTCGTTAAGAAGCGCAGAAAGTACTCGACCATAACGCTAGAAAAGAAGGCAGTGATTCTCAAGCTAACAGAAAGTTGCCGACCACAAACGGAGGTGTAACCTGAAACAAGGCACTATTTACGGCTTTTTAAAGTCCACTTGGAAGTAATAAAGGCAAGTTTTTCAATCTGCCGATTTTTCGGACTGCTCTATTATTCGGACGTTTTTTCGGTCCCTGCGAAGTCCGAAAAATCGGTCGGCGACTGTATACCACCCCACTTACTTTTCAGTGTTACTGGACCGAAGCAAAAGATTACGGAACCATGGCTGAACTCGGCAACATCAATAACATGCTGTAAAAGCTTTATTCTCACTGTCTTGCCTATCCACATTTAGCCGCTGCGGGAAACCATAAAAGTCAAAATATCTCGCATTCCGAGTCAAACTAGTGCGGCGACAGCAGTGCCTCCTGGCGGGGGAAACACCACCTATGGCCAGCCGAATGCAGCTCCGGAGTTCCCGGTTAGACCGATAGTTGGCCCCGCGTCGCTGGCTTCTCTCTCGTACGTCCATCCAAAGAGCAGATTCGTTGGTCTACCCAACAGTCTCACACCAGACTGTTTTGCCGCTGTGCTTTTGAGCGCTGGCGTCGTGTATATGATCTTCGCTACCAAAGCCGAAGCACTCTGGGCTCTTCCGACCAATCATCAACCTTCAGTGTGAGGGCAACGACCGTTTTTGTCTTCTTTTTTGTTTGAACTTGTCACTCCAAGCTTTCAAACCGTTCCGCGCGTGTTTAAATCGAAAGTGTAGGTTTTACGGAGTACGGAGCTGCGCGTCTGCGCACAGAAGATGATTAGAGACGTCTCTAGTTTGACAGATTTTGCCGAGTCTGTTGCTACCTCATGACGGCGTATTACAGAGTCTACTGCGCGGCGAAGTGGTGTAACTGTTCTTAAAAACAAAAACTCGGAGTGCTCATTCTTCCGGTTTTGAACAAACGACAGGTGAGCCTTTATATCAAACTTTTTGTCAACGTTCGAAACTGGAATCATTGAAATATATGATCTCTCAATCTTTCCATTACAGCATCGAAATGGATTGCGTATGCAAAGCGCCAGGACTTTGGAAGCCTGCCGGTGAGCAAGCTGCGTCTGTGTCGTCTGTGCAGCGAGCACGCCAGTGCAACCACGTTTGCAAAATGCAGGAAGATTCGTTTGCGGAAAAACGCGTGCCCCACCATTCTTGTTACGAATCCGTTGCTGCAAGGACTGGTTCCCCCAAGTGAGTTGCTGTCAAAGTCTTCAGTTAATTTGACAGCTTTGTGTTTATATCTTAGGATACAGTACCTAAAAGCACCCACAGTCAGATATGTAGTCACTCCAAAACATTAGTTTTTTTTTTCTTCTTTGCGTTGCCAATTAGAGAGTTTGTATATGGTTTATTTGTCGTTTATTCTTATGCAGCATTAATTAACTTCAAATGCAAGCCTTTTGCTTTATATCGGAGTTCATTAGTTTGTTTGGGTATTCAGCATTTTTGTTTGTAGGAGTTGTTTATAGACCCATTTAGGTAATTCGATTATAAGTGCTGTTCTGTTAGTTTGTACAGTAAAGTAGTTAATTTGGTTTTACACATTTGACAACGTTTACTGCGTTTACCGCCTACTACAGTTCTTGGTTCCGCTTAAGGGCGGTGGACTGCCGACGGAGTTTGTAAATTCGTGTTTGAAATACCGCAACTCATTTGAATGGTGTTCAATAAAAAATACATTTCAATGAACGTGCTGTTTCTGTTTTATTGCACTGGTAATTAATATCTCGCGAAGCGCATTTGTTGCGAAGTGTAGCATGCGCGGCTCGTTAGCTCGGCCGGTATCGCGCTAGCCGCTCGCAGCGGCCAGCGCGACACCAAACAAAATAAACTGCAAAAAAAAATATAAAAAAAAATAAAGGAGCGGGAGGCAAGGGGAGCGCACGCCAACGATATTGGTGGCGCCATCTGGCGGTCTTCCAATATTATATTTTATTTTATTTTATCTACGATACCAGAGTCACACCTCCTAGGAGCGCCCGCCCTGTTTTAAAAAAAGTTTTGGTCCATCTGACTGACTGACTGATTGACTTTTTTTGGTCTCACACCCTGCTTTCTGCCATTCGTGCCTTGTGGCGCTACTTTCTCCTTACCACGATGGAGGCTACAGCTGCACTCGGCTGCTATGGCTACGTAGTTATGCTGCTCCACAAAAAATAACGCGCAGCGTACAAAAAAAAAAATGGCGTCGCATTTTTAAAACATTTTTATATATATATAAGTCACATTGTTGCATAAGTCGCACCAAGAAAAATGTCTGAAAAAAAACGCGACTTATACACCGGAAAATATGGTGCTAGCGTATCTCTACCGTTATATTATCAAACACAATGGAAACACACTCACAAAAAGAAATACACAAAGCACTGTGAGCAACAGATTTAGATACATAAATTTTACAGTAACTTTCGCAGACCTCTCGTAAATTCAGAAACTGTGTTGGCTGCAACAGTGCTTTTTGGCAGCGCATTCCACTCCTTTATCGTTCGTGGGAAATATGAATTTTTAAAGCAATTATTGGCGGAACAATATTCTTCAAGTGTTGTAGTGTGTTTGTTTCCCGTAATTCTAGAGGTATGATGTCTTATCAATATATCTTTGTCCAGCAGAAGTGTCCCGTTTAAAATCAAGTAAAGCATTTTCAAGCGTTTATTCCTCCGCCCCTCTTCCAGTAGATTGATTCCTACCCTGGAATACAGTTCCGTGGGTGAATCTAGCCTCCTATACTTTGAGAAAATAAAGCGCAATGCCAATTTCTGAATCCTCTCTAATTTTATTACTAATTTCTTTGTGTACGGGTCCCACACTTCACTGGCATATTCTATACTTGGTCTTATCATCATTTTAAAAGCTAACAGTTTAGTTTCCGGAGAGGCCATTTGGCTATCATAATATGGCCATTTGGCTAAATAATATGGTTATTATTAAAAAAATATATGAGGTATCTCAGTGATACGATAGTCGGTATATATTTAGGCAAACACAGGGAAAAAGTTAAACAACGAAAAATTCCAATGCAAATAAAAAAAAAACACCAACTTCGATTTTTTCAAATTTGGGTAACCTGTCATACTCTATTTCGGCATTCATTTCTATTAAAAACATGTGGCATTAATTATTTGATTGAGAAAAAAGACACAACTCCCCAAAGAAGGGTCCTTTTGCAAAGCCTCCACCTAGCAGTGCCCTCTACGAGAAGTGAGTTTCAGTTCCATGAAACTAACACATCTTTTACATATTTTTATTCAAATGAGGCCATTGATAAATATAGCAATCGTTCACACAGTAAAAGTGAGGAGAAACTATTGTGTACAAAGAGCTATCATATTACGAGCTAGTGATCCGAAAAAAGATCCCGCAGCCATCCGCCACTGGGAACTTTGTTTACTTCATTTTCCTACGACACTATATGCTCCTCTCTCTTTTCCTCTATCTCCATCTCTCTCTCTCTCTCTCTCTCTCTTGTATGTTTCCCTGACTTATATCTAGAATGAAAACATATTCAAGCATTACCTTTCTGCAAAAGATAGTGTTCTGTGGATAGCAACAATCATTTCCTCACGAAGATCACGACTATGGCGCAATAGTTAATGGAAATAGCAGACGACACTCGTTGGTAGTTCTGGGAAAACAGCTTGACCCAATCTTTTTCACATTTTCCCGCTTGTTGTCAAGGATGAAGGGGTTCGCTTCAAACAGCAAAATATGGTCGTTGATGCCTGTTTACTAAGCAGTCGAGCCTGTCGCCATCCCACTCGCTGGCGTCAAGGGCGATAATATCAGGCACAAAGAGGCACACTGACAGACAGCAGCATGTGATAAGTGATGCTTCATAAACCTGAAAACAACTGATATTATTGTCTCATGTTCATGGCCTCGTACTTTTTGTACTTTTGCTCAAATGTATTTGTACCGCTCCCTCGCAATAATGCCTTTGTAAGGAGATGCAAGGTATTCTGAATATTCTGAATGAACCCCTAAATACTCGAGCCCCGCCTAAACACAATAGTGCGCATACACTGTTGCTATGTTAACCTAGGAAAGGTTAACATGGCGACAGTGTTTACGCTCTAGGTAAGGAAAAGCATAGCGTGTGGTACGAGCCGGATCCTTTCACAAGGTGCAAGGTGAGCCCTGATAACGTGTCTGCTGCCTTGGAGTACTTCGCGAAAGACGAGCTACAATGTTCGCGCCAAGGTCCCAACCAGGAGGATGTGATCTCTGTCATGCCCGACGGAAAGAAAAAGTTTGTGCCAAAGTGCTTCCTGACACGCTCAATCCGAGAGGCATTTCGTGTATACAAAGACAAGCATCCTGATTCCGGTGCTGGGCTAATGAAATTTTATTCCTTGCGCCCTAGATGGGTCAAATGTAATCCACACCAGGAAGGAAGCGTTTGTGTGTGCTGTGCCAATTATTATTTTTGTATTGCTGCAGTAGAGAACGTTACAGCTCAACATTCAACACTGGTGAAATGAGCTGAGCATTTCTGTGCGACCCACTAACAAGTCTGTCTTTAAGGAGACTGTGATCACTGCCCAAAATGCCAGTTACTTACACTCGAGGAACTTCATATACCAGAGGATGAAGAGATTGTGCTTACAACATGGGAGTCCGGCGACCTTGTGAAAAAAACATTAGATCCAGAGATCCAGAGACCTTCCTAAAAGTCGTTCAAGTTATCCGACAAACTCAAGATAAAGCGATCTACGATGAATAGCATTGTCTTCGATTTTGACTTTGCTGAAAACTGGGCCATCGTGCTTCCTGACAAAGTTCACAAATACCACTGGCAAAAATAAAGTTACCATATTTACACATGTAGTGACAAAGAAAATCTACAAACAGCTTTGCTATCATCAGTAAGGACCTGTGTGACACCGCCGCTCACATGTGCTCAGCTCTAGAAAAAGTGAAAGAGTGGGTTGAAGACAACGTTGCGATATACTCGCACGTGGTGTACGTAAGTGACGGGGCCACCAATCATATTAAGAATCGCTACCAGCTTCACCAGTTTGTGCAGAACGATTGCCCACAAGGCCAGTGGTTATTTTCTGCATCTGCACATGGGAAAATGCACGCGACGGAGTTAGCGGACTCGTGAAGCACCAGGCCACGCTAAACAACCCGAGAAAACGTTCAACAAACGCAATTCAGACGGCCAGGATAATGGTGAGCGTTCTATCCGAGAAACTGAGTGCATTTTGTGTATCTGGACAAAAACAAGGTTGTTCGGTATCGTCAACAAAAAAAAAAAAGACACTGGCTGACGGTGCGCGCCTTTTTGGCACTCAGTCTTGGCACGCGTGGCGGCTGTGCAAGTCATCAACAGAAGGAACCTGCGACATATATGTAGCACGGACAGTCGTATCTGTTTAGAAGAAGCCAGATACGACTATAGTGGATACGATTATTAAATGGGTACATCGAGAAAAGCCTTAGCGTAAAGTGCCGAATTTGATTCACCAAGGACAGCTCATTTTGAATGCAGGGGTATCTCATTCATCCCAGTTTTCTTCGTGGGGTATTTAACCTACTGTTTAACTTGGTGATAGCTTATATTCTCTACCTAATCACCATATGAGAATCACGCAAACGTTATCCTCGCGCAGGATAAAATATCTCAGTTTTCCACGATCCATTCGTACGCCGAGAGCATCGAAGCTCTTACAATCCAGTGCAGTGGCACCCCTAACCTGAAATGGTTTGTTTCCGGAAATACATAGCTAACCTAAACAATTTTAGTATTATATCTTTATTTTTGAGTGGAAGTAAAGTCACTTCTTTTATTCTAAATATAAAATATACCGAAGTGTAAAACTTCACACTGCATCATCTTTTCTCGGATCACTAGTCTCTAATTGTGCGCTGTATGTATAATGCTGTATATTGTTTCTCCTCACTTTTATTGTGTGACCGATTGCTCTAGTTGTCAGTGACCTCATCTGAATAAAATATATGAAAGATGTGTGTTAGGTTCCTGAAACTGGAACTCAGAGTCACTTCTCATATAGGGCACTGCTAAGCATAGGCTTTGAAAAAAGACCCTACTTTGAGGAGTCGTGTCTTTTTTCTCAATCAAATAATGCAACATGTTTTTAATAGAAATGAATGCCCAATAAAAGCGACAGGGTACCAAAATTAAAAAAAAAAATCGAAGGTGTTTTTTTTTATTTGCATCAAAAATTTTGGTTGTTTGCATTTTTTCTGATGTTTGCCTAAATATATACTGACTATTGTATAACACAGATACCTTATATATTTTTTAAATCATAGCCATACAAAGTAGAATACTATCGGAAAAGTATATGATAATGATTAAGTTACTTCATGAGATACAGCGCCACTTGTCGTTCGAGCAGGCATGTTTGGCAATTTTTAAAAAACGAAATATAATATTAATAAATATAATTATTATATATTACAAGCAAGCTATACCCATAGTTTGTTTCTAAAAAGTACTAGAATTCTGCTAATTTTATCGTTTTAGTTATTCACTTTCAAACATGCCCCCTCCATGAGTGTGCGTTAATGCAACTGTCCACCTCTTCATGCCTTACAATTTTTCCTGTACACAAATTCATTTTCTGGTCAAAACTACCGTAAAATCCCAAGAGATGCCCCACCCCCAAAAGATAGCCCACCCCCATTTTTGGCTTGGTTTGCTATATTTTTTAAACACCAAAGATAGCCCACTCCTAGTAATAGTAGTGCTGGGATCAATGATGGGCTCGGCGTAAATGCGGCTAGTTAGCTATGGTGGGATATAAGCAAACATTGCTGACTGGGAAGTACAGTCATCTTTGCTTCATTGCCGGAAGGCACGCAACCTAAAAATAGCAATACTTTAAACTTTTCTTGACAATACACCGAAAGTTAGCTCACTCCATATATTCACCCAATTTGCTCTTGATGTTAGGTGGGCTATCTCTCGGGATTTTACGGTAAGTATGGATTCGTTTACAGTGATGGAAGCGGTATTTGACCTTTTGTAGCAGGTTCTGTAGCAGGCAAAATATTGGTTTGGAGCAACCACTGACACATTTGGAGCAGATGCCAACATCTGTTGGCACATCACTTGAGAATGAAAAAAATGATTGTATCTCTAAATGAGTTCATTAATGATAGTGATTGAGGGTTCCTATTTGATACTCGAGCATGTTACCTATCACGGTTTGTGATAAGAATAGACAGGGTGTAAAAAGAACAGTCTTCTTAAAAAGGCTTCTTAAATAAGAACAGTCTTCTTAAATAGTCAGAGAAGGTTTCATATACAATGGGTATTAAAAAATGGTTGAAATGTAAATCATAGTGCATTGAGATAAATCCTCTCTCCCCTCTTTATTTTACACTAGGTAGTCTGTTTAGCTTGTAAATATATATATATATATATTTTTAATACCAGCAAGAACCGGCATATCCGCTAACATGACTACCAATAGAAATGCGTCACATAAATTTAATGAGCCTACCAAACTCGATACTCTAATATTATAAACTGCACAAACAACCACCCAAAAATAGTATAAAAGGCTACACTTGTGCTTTAAAGGTGACACTGCTCTTTATCGGTGTAAGAACCAGAGTTACGTCAAAGTTCGCTGCTCTTTCGATAGACAGCTGCATGGAAACTACAGTGACTACCGTATTTATTCAAATATATACAGACTCCTGTTGTATATTCGCGACTCCAGCTAAATCGACGCCGTGTAAAGGAGAGGAGGTCGTTTCGACTCTGTCATCTGCTATCGCTGCTTGGTTCTCGTTCTCGTAGGCAGCATAGAAACAAACATTGTTTCTAATAATTATTTTTATGATTCCGTCGTGTCATTCCTACGCACTGAGTAGAAGGTTTCTACCGTCGAAAAAACGCTTTGCTTCCAAATGTAACACTGATTTTACGCTGCTGTGCAGGAATTTTTGGTGGTCCGCGTGCTGAACGAGCGAAAACGACCTCCTTTCGTCCGCCATTTCCCTGAGCAGCGCGCCCTCTATAGACCTTTCCAGCGGCAGTCTCGAACAAAGCGATTCACAGCGCGCGTCCCTGGTTTTGAGAGGATACGTCAGTGTTGCCCGACTGCGCTGAGCTGTGGGTTTTCTAGTCACTGGGCTGTGGCAGCCTGCGTAGGCGCACTTCCGGACGCTGGTGGAGGCTAAATGGCCGCGTTCTATTTTTCTATTTTGTGTTCTATGGCGAATAGAATTTCTCGGGGTTTTTAAGAATGCATTGTACTGTTTTGGGGAACAAAAACGAAGAAATGAAAGCTGTTTTGGTGAGTCCGTGCGCGACAGAACAAATGCAACTGGAATGTTTGTTGCATTTTATGTTGATCTTTTTACGGCATCGTACACTCAACCGTGTCAATTTACAAAGGTCTTGGCCGTCGAAAATATTTGACCACAACAGGATATCCGAACTGCATGGATATCCCCGCTCACAACGTGAAATTCAACAAGTCTCATCAATCGAACAACATATATTGTACGTACCCCATGGTGCCGCGTTATCCGAACAGGACTGGAGAAAGGTCTCAAATAACACAGCATGTCCAATATACAGTGTCGACGATAGTCACTTCACGACAATCGGACGGAATCCGGCGTGTTTTGGGGCACATGTAGAAGAGAGCTGCTTTTTCGCACAGCTTCAAAGCAAAGAAACAAACGTGTCTATTCCGTCCCCACACCCAGAAGTCAGGACCCGACCCTATCAGCTATTTTTCGCGAAGACCCGGAACATAGCCGGGAAGGCCTTTTGGAGATTATCTCAACGGAAATAATCCTCCAAGAACGTCGAACTGCCCGCGTCGCGGACTGCTTGACATTCTCTCTTTTCGTTTGTTTCCTGCGAAGGCCAAGCAGGCTACGAGCCCTGCTATTCTCTGGTTCTCACGGTGGAAGATAACACACAAAGGGTAAGCATCCTAAACAGGCAAATAAAGTAAAAACTTTCAAGAAAAGCCGGCAAACTCCGAATGCACAATGCAGGCAGGCACACTGACCGGGTTTCCACAGCTCAGGCGGGTGGCAGAAATTTCTGGCTGATAGGGGTCGCTCGATTCGCAAAATGGCGGCGGCTAGAGCGCCCTTTCTGGAAAGGTCTATAGTTTGCTGGAGTCGCAAATATTTGCCTCCTCTCTTTACATGTCTTTTTTTAAATTAGAGATAAATTCACAATTAGGACAAAGAAGGTCAACCCGTAATATTCCTGAGCAAAATTTGTGTGCCTATCGCGCAAAGCCAGGCACTCCCCCGGGTCAACCGCTGCTCCTAGCACTCCGGTGCAAAGCGGTAAAGCTTGACGCGCGCACGCTGGTGAGAAGCGTTGAGGGTTAACGCAAGCTGCGCAAGTGCCATGGTACTCTGTAGCCGCGGAACGAAGGCATGCGGCAGACATGAGATTCAAGTGATTTTATCAGGAGTACCTAGACCCTGGTTCCTTTTCGTAACAGTAGCCGCAATCGGCAATCCTACAATTTTGCAAAAGTTTTCTCGGAGACTCCTAGTTCCTGACATCGATGACATTGTCTGTAAACTTAGTCGATGTCAGCGATGAACCAGCCAGTGCATCAACCAGCCAGAGCGGTTGATGCCCAGTTTCAGTGGCTCTGGCCAGTTGATTCGCAGCATCAAAGCGCGACATCATGACATTTGTCATCTTTTTGTAAGCGTTCTTTCATCGGCTAAACCAATCAAATGCAGCGAATGTCCCGTGACTTGCACTTTTAACGTGTGTGTTTGTGCTTGTATGTGTTCGAGCCTTCGGCTGTACTCTGACCTAAGACGGAACAAACTATACGGTAAGTAGAGACGCTGTGAAATTCATATTTATACAATTTTTCTTTCCTTCTACTTCTCTAAATAATAGAGTCGACCAATAATAAAATATATATATTTCTTGCTTTAAGCCTATCTCGGCGCAGGTGTGGTGCAATTCTCCTCAAAAATGGCATTTTGGCACAAGGTGTAGCTGACTTCCCTTCATGGCGCAATTTGGTGCAAATGGTGCAGCACTTCCATCACTGCGTTTACACCAGAAACTAGACTATAACATATAAAAACATCAGTTGATTTTAAAATGTTGACCAGCCACCCTTTGGTCGATCTTATCCGAAATCACCCTCTACATTTATTAAAGAGGTGGAAACAATGAACTTACCGTGACCTGAAGAATGGTTCGGTTCCATAGGAACTATTGGATGGGGTCAAGCTCCAAGACACCCGTTAAACTCCGTCTCACAGAAGCCAAGCCGTTTTCCACGAGGCTCCCGGAACTGTAATCGTGCTGCAAGTTTAAACAGCGGGAGGTTAGTGATCTCCAATGGGTGTCTGTCGTCTTCACCGTAAGTAGAAATTCTGCCAGCGCAGTACGACCCCTAGCCTGGGGTCTTTAAGTGAAGACTTACAACCGCACGCCGGTAAGACACTCATCCAGATCGAAACTGGCGGGAGCGGGGATTAAACACCAGATCCCAGGGTTCGGCAGCACGAGCTTTCATCCATGTTATCTGAGCTGTGGTACGTTAACATGTCTGGTCATCGACCCCATCCACTCTTGGAATCGAGTTCAGAACCGGTGGATGAGGAATATTTCTCGCCAAGCTGAAGACAAACTGCAAACACACAAAAAAGGCAGGTCTATACTTCGTTTCGGCGTAATTCCGGACACAGCCAATGCTGCAAGCGCGAGCTCTGGGCTTTCAGCGTCCCTGCCAACACGTTCGCTCGTGCAGTGCAAGCACTGTTCAGCTCCATATGCTCGTACTTGAAGCATTGGCTGCGTCTGGACCTAAGCTGAGACGAAGTATTGAACTCACTGGAAACTAGACAAATACATAACCTTCGGTGCAACGTTGTCAGCCATGGCGACTTTTAACGCAATGTCCGCTGTAAAATTAGGTTTGCCAGCTGTTGGTTCGTACTCCTTGCAAATGTTTCGAGTGCTGCTAAACCCTTTCCACGGTACAAGGAAGTAGTTTACAATGGAGCGAGATATACTTTGATGGTTGAGTGCCCAACATTTACGAGACTTAATCGTTGGACATATACTAGGCATCAACTATTTCCTGCTGCATTGTAGAGCCTAGCATAGCTTCCACAGTGCAGCAATCATGCACTGTGGAAGCTATGCTAGCTTTGACAACGTAGCACAAAATGGATGACGCCAGGCATAGTAATAGACCTATTGCTAAATTGCCCTAGCATCAACGAGAATGCTGGGAATGTAGGTCATTCCCATCATTCTCGCTCGCCTTCCCCCCCCTAAAAGGTTTGAAGTAAATGACTAAACTAAGGCGATCGTGAATGCGCAAACAAGATGGCATATTTGTTGTAGGTTATTGCTCTAAAACAGCTACTGCTGCAGAAAGATCAACCAAAGTTTGCAACAGGTACGTCAAACTGTTTTTTTTTCTTTATGCGAGTGTGTGTGTGAATGAGGCCTTTGATCACAACTACGAACACCACAGTTTGGATCTCAAAGGCTCTTTTCAGAGCCCCCAAATCGCTGTTTTGCGGGTGCAGTCCTGGTTGCCTTTCGTGTCTTATTCAAACGTCAAACAACAAACTGCAAAAGCAGACGATGCACGAAACAAGAACCGTCACAGACGAGGGTACGTCATTTCTGGAGCAGCATTTGGCGGTTTTATTTAGTCATATTTATGGCGTGACACTTTCTGCACTGTGAAACTTAACTGAAAACTCAAACAACTTAAGCGTCCCAAGGAACCAAAAACTCTGACAAAAAAGTGCGCTTTTTCCGTGGCGCGTCCAGTCAGCGTCTAGTGAATCCGAAGCGCCATCTCTGGATAAGGAAAATGAAACATGGCCGTCGTTCAGTGTCTCCTTGACAGCTGCCGCTCCGGCGTTGAAAAAATCAGTTATTATTTTATTATTTTCTTTTTATTCGGAGTTCCGACTTCAAATTTTAGCGCAACAATGTGACCAGTTAAAGACATTTTCGACAAAAGTAGCTACAAGATCCGTCAAGTTTTTGATTTTTGCGAGCCATTTTAGCGTGTAAATTTATTTTTGTGACACTCTGTAAATGAATTAATCCTTGATGTTGATACCTTGGAGGACGACGAAGTGCTCGGATTGCAAGCAGTACTTTTCGCAGGTCAGCAATATTTTGCATTATTCTATCACAAAACTGTTTTTTTGCTCAACTGCATCTGAAAGTTGCGACTGGGAACATTAGCTCTCCGGCAAGGGAAGAACCAGGTATCCAGCTGCGATGACCTCCCAGAAACAAGGGACAATAAATGCGACCAACCCCACTGTAACCAATGCTTCCCTGGCGTATTCCGAAGAGACAGCCTCTTTGTCCAGTTTAAAGTGCCGTCCACAAGAAATTCAGGACGACATCAACATGATAGAGCGTGATGAGGACCTCAACGAAGTGAAGGACACAACGAATGAACTACCACTCTCATCGCACAACTACGCAGAATCTACCTCAGACGCCTCGGAGATGGGTGTATCTCAAAAGCGTCCCATTCGCATTTGAACCTTGCGCATTTCGTCCCATTCTCATTTGGTCCTTCTCGTTTGAACCTTCTCATAAGATCCGAATCGTGTTTTTCGCAACTGGGCCCATTCTCATTTTGCCCCTTATCTGAAAACGTCCTCTTCGCATTTTGACCGTGCGCATTTCGTCCCATTCTCATTTGGTCCGCCTTGTTTGAACCTTCTCAAAAGATCCAAATTGTATTTTTCGCGACTGGACCCAATCTCATTTCGCCCGTTCGCGCCACGACCGAATGGCACTAGTTTGGCATGCTTCTAACATTGTTACGCCTTCGCGGCTTTGTTGATGAGCCTTACCTTACTTGGGCCCCCAACATACCATCAGATACACTGGGTGTATCAAGGATGCGACCAGGCTCTTTAAATCGACCGTAAAGTTCGGTTTCTCAACCTATTGCGTTTCGATTTTGTACAGCGTTGGCCACAGGTGGTGCATTTTTATATAAATTCGCAAAGAGCAAACTTACCTGAGGAAGTAAAAAAAAAAAGGCTTCGCTCCTATAAAAAACACAGCGAAGCCACCAGTCTTCAAACCATAGGGCGCCCTATGGTTTGAAGACCGGTAGCTTCGCTGCGTTTCCATAGGAGCTAAGCCTTTTTCGTTTTTACTTTTTCCTGAGGTAAGCTCTGCTCTTTGCGAGTTTTCTATAAAAATGCACTTGTGGCCAACGCTGTACACAATCAGAACGCGATAGATTAAGAAACCGAATTTTGCGGTCGATTTAAAGAGCCTGGCCGCTCTGATACACCCAGTATGTTATGTGAGAGGTACGCACTGAGAATCGTACAATGACGCCTGCTTCCCTTCCTCTAAGCAAAAAAGAAAAAGGCGATGAACATTTAATTTGGAAACTTCGTTTGAACAGAAATAGCATACATAATAGCAGTGGTTCTCAACCATTGATGTTTCGCGGACCCCTTGCAGAAAGGCGGAGATGATGGAGGACCCCGTTCGGTGTGTGGGGAATAGAAAGGTATAGGCTATCATGATAATGATTTAATAAAAGAATGTAACTGATTGCTAGTGTGAAGTAGACTTATCTCATCGACATACACACGAGAGAACTCACCCGAAAAATGGAACGTTTCTTCTCAACGTGAAGAAAGACAACTAATATTGCCGTGCTTGACTGATGAGACAGGGCTTCGTGGACCCCTATAGAATGCCTTCGCAGACCCCCATTTGAGAACCACTGCATTATAGAAGTGGTGGCATTGTCCCAAGTCGAGAGACCCCAAACAACGTGACATTTCGGAATATGATCTGGCTGCGATAAATAGCTGGTCTGTTTTATTGTCAGCTAGTAGCTTTTCACGACGATCTTGACTCACTGCTAAAATCCTTAGAAGAGAGAGTATGCCTGTAGCGTGGCACACACACACACACGCACAAAATATATCGATGTATTTATTAATATTATCCCCCCCCCCCCCCCAAAAAAAAAAAACGATTTTGGTATGGAAAGAGTTAAAGGGGGTTGCAACGATTTCCGGACTTCGGGTCAAAGATTTGTGGAAGTTGCCCTCTGACACTTCTGAAGTAAAGAACAGAAAACCGATTTCGCATGCGTGTCCTAGTTGCTGCGTAAAAAAAAGATAAATATTGGCATTTCGGGCACCCCTCAACTCACTCCCAGCCTTCAGGGTCACACCTGGTCGCACTCCCAGTGACGTCACTCGGAGTGCTGTGTAGCTTCCCGTGTGCTATCTCGGAGGACGCTTCCACTCCCTCTCTCCGCTGACATTAGCGGGCGTTATGCTGCAGCTTAGAGCCGAGCGAGGTCACGTAATCTTTTCACCGTAGTTCCTCCGGCTGCCACTTGGGGCTGCAGGTGGGGGAAAAAGCTCAACTTTTGCTTTGCGATTATGCAGCGGAATCGTGACATTTTTAATGAAGGAGGTGTTTTTTCTATCCTCCGGGACACGATAAACAACGTAAAAATGACCAGATTCAAATTCTTTTAATCATAAAATCGTTGCACCGCCCCTTTAAGTGTGACGGGTCAAAGCGAGATATTTCTGAGAATGGCGGTTTTGAAAATGGCCAGGTGAGAAGGGCGAAACGAGAACGGGCCCAAATGAGGGAGTTGGAATGCGAAAGACGAAACGGGAAAGAGCCAAATGCGACGGGTCAAAACCAGAAGATCTTTTTGAGAATGGTTGTTTTGAGAAGGGCCAAGTGAGAAGGGCGAAACGAGAACGGACTCAAATGAGGAGGGTTGAAATGCGAAGGACGAAACGGGAAAGGACCAAATGCGACAGGTCCAAGGGAGAAGATCTTTTTGAGAATGGTTGTTTTGAGAAGGGCCAAGTGAGAAGGGCGAAAGCGAGAATGGGCTCAAATGATAACCACCCCTCGGAGATCACGTTCGATATGTGGCACTCCAAACTGTGCAGGAAAAGAACGCTTAACCTTGCGCCCAAGATAATGGCACCCACCACCACGTTCCCTCCGGCTCTGGGCACGTAGTGGTCTTCATTCCGAAAGACCCCACAAAGCAAGTCACAAACTTTAATAGTATTCGCATGACCGTGGAGTCAGAAAACATTGCTCCGTCAAGATTCCTGCAAATCGGACCAAATAGGGCACTAAACGTCATTGCTACTGACACCCGGAACTTGCAAACTACAGCGCAGCTATTGAAGTGTGAAACTTTACTAGGTGTACCGATGTACGCGCATGAACCAAGGTCCAAAACTCATGTCGTGGGTGTCATAAAGGACGTACAGAAGGACATCACTGAAGAAGAGCTCAGGGGACGGCTTAAGAGCAGAATTAAGCTTGCTCAACTGAGGCGCTTCGGTGTTATCCTAAACAGTATGCCTCAATTTTGTCAGAAAATAGCCGCCAAATTAGGAAATTAGGTTGCTGTGGGCTGCGTCCGACATCCAATGCCACTCCGCGCGGGAAACTTGGCCACCTAACCCCAATGTGTGCACACCAAAAAATATGTCTTCGATGCTCCAACGCCCATGATACGGAAGAATGCCCGCCCAACGCCCCATTCAAATGTGTGAACTATGGAGAAAAACATCACGCAACATCACCTTATTGCCCAAAAATCTAACTTGTGAGGAAGATCAACAACTACTGACAACAAAATGGAGTGAACCACGCCACCCCAAAAACAGGTGTCACTACACTTAACAAAACAAGGGAAGACTCCCAGCTGAGGCCACCACAGTCGTCGCAAACTTCGCAACACCAATCAACCTGGCCAAGCGTCGTGGAAGAATGCTGTCCCTAAGAAAACAGACGGTAAGCCGAGTATTCCCACGATTTCGGGTAATCCCGATGCTGCGGAGGCAATTAATGTTCAACCACCTTCCCCGAAAAACCAAAGAGAAACCATCACCAGACAAGCCCCTTACTGTAAGGCGTCATCAGAAAGATCTTGTAGTTAGAAGAAACAGAGAACTCCTCCAGAAACCGCGCTTACACTTCAGTCTTCCTCAAGCTGGCAAAGTCTCGTCATGCCCCTCCAACAAACTTGCCTCGTCAGTATTGAAAATCATCGATCATGGCTAAGCCCCTTGTGGCTGCGTTTATTGGATGAAAAACTCTGCAAGATAAGCTACAGTTCTACTTCGTTTCTGCACTGGAAGTGCGAAAACCGGAAAAGTATTGCATCGAAAGGGCAAAAGGAAGTCGCCTCTATGCGACACTTGCAAGGTCTCAGAATACGCCGACCACATTCTCTGGGAATGTCCTAAATACATCATTCAAAGCAGGCACATAGCCAGGATTTTGATTCGGAGGGGGCCCGCCCATGACAAAATGCTGTATGAGGGGGAGGGGGAGAGGAGGTACCAGCAAAATAAAATATTTCGGGGAGGGGAGGGGGCGGGACGGGCCCCATGTTGCCCGATCCAAAGGCAGAGATTCTCCCAGCAGCTTCAGGACTTCCGTCCTCCACCAGAGGAAACTGATGACATTATTTTTCCACGGGGCTCTCGAGCCCGCCGCAGACATATTCAGGTCCTTTTTCTGTGTTTTTTAAAGGACTCTGGACTTTCAGCACAGTTTTAAAAGCAGCCAATTCCAGAACAGCACACGTGTGTGTGTGTGCGTGTATGTGTGTTTGTTTGTTTGTGTATGTTGCGACAAGTGATTGTTAATATTGACCGCCGGCTTGCCTCCTCTTTCCTTCCTTCCTCCTTCCCCATCCCGTTTTCTTTCTCTGCTCTTCTTTGCGTTTCCCCTATTTTTTGGACGGGAAATCGTCGGCGTTTTTCCGTCCTCTCGGCATTTCTCCCCCTCCTCCAGCTCCTGTTGATACCTTTCTAAAACACCCATTCGTTCCCTTCAACTTGCAATAACAACAAGCGGCTACATGATCTGACGCTAATTATATACTGACTGTGTTCATCACAGACATGCGCTGAAGTTGGCAAGGCATAGAGAATGGCCTCAGCTTCGGATATCGTTCGAGTTGGGCTACCATGTTTGCCGATGCTGCAGGAACGACGCGGCCCACCGCACCGGGTCAACCTTATAGCGAGTTCGTTTCACACGCACTGGCACCGTTCGAGTTCTCTCCCAGAATGCATCGCACTCGCAGAGTGTTGCACGGAGAACTGGACTCAAACGAACTCGCCAAATGCACCGAGGGCAGAAGACTGATGCTGCCGCCATCTATGTTGAAGAAAAGGTACCGACCTCAAACCGAAACTAGCGCCTTTCTGTTCGGAGTGATGGGTGGGGATGCGAGAGTGCAGTCACTACCAACGTTTATCTACAAGCGTTGAACGCTGCAATAAGCAACTCGGCTGCCGTAGAGATAGTTACAGACGGCGTAAATTTCCGCACCCAGCTGTCTACAAAGCAGCTGGTTGCGATCTTTCAATTCCACTGAAAGGGTACGGCTTAAAACTAGTCTGTTGGAATATCCAGCAAACCTTTCGTGGGACTTTCTATTTCGATCGTCATTAGAGGTGGATCTGATATTAGCCTTGGTGGGGACGTCGAGAACGAGAGCTTTCTCGAACAAAATACGACGGGGCATGTTGGCTGACTTAGGTAAATGTTAAACATGATGATGTTGCCCAAGCCTCGGGTAGAGTCACTATGTTTAGCTTTCTCTGATGCTTATTGTGCAGTCAGAGGTTTCTGCTGGGGGAGTTTTGTCGACAAATGTTAAATTTTTCACCCGCACACGGATGGTGATAAACATCTCGGAAGCCGCTGATGCGTTTGTTCTAAGCATTTCTTGACACACTGGTATATTTCAGCGTCTGTACGGCAACAGAGCGACTTAAAACCTGCAAATAAAGCACGGGATGTCAATGGACCTTTTCGAGAAGCGTTCTGCGCACGCTGCAGCGCCCGATGCCAAGCGGCGGAAATTGGCACCAAAATCGAGGAAATTCGGAAGGAGGCTGTGGATCAGCGAGTAGAAAACGTATTTGCAGCATACATATAATTGTGTTACGCAAAAAAAGAGAGCTGGACGGAAAGAATAACACGACGCTTAAGTGGACGCCACGGATGCCCCACTTGTGCGGCGCGTTGGGAACGCCCCGCTGCTCAGAGAGCGAAGAAACTGGTAGCGTAGCTCCCATTATCGATTGGTAGCGCAGGTTGGTCCCTTCCTCGATTTTTAGTTCGTGCAGCCACACGCCTGGTGCCGTCGGTATGTGAAAAAGGTCCATTGCTTCCTTCATGAAATAGCAGACGCTCATAATTCAAGCTCGCGTTTGATTCCGTTGCCTGCGGGAAGCAATATCTATCAGAAAATCTACTTTTTTTCTTTTTTTTTTCCTTTCGGTTCCGCGATCACATCGTAGCAGACGAACCTTTGTCGTCTGCTCCAGTATTGTCTGCTCCCGCTCCTCGCCGGCCTCGCCGGAGCGAGGCATGACGGGATTGCATTTTGGCGCACGTCCGATTTTCTCGGTGCAGCGAGTGCATGCACGCGTGGGGTGCCGCCGCTGAAACGAACCCGGAGAGTGCAACCACTCGTGGAGCGCCTGCCGAAACGAACTCGCTTTACGCCGCGAGTGGGCACGCGTGGACACGAGTGCCGTGAAACGAACTCGCTATTAGGTCAACCGGGTGCCGCTGACCCTAGATACGCCACTGGATCATCAAGGTAAGGCAGCGCAAAAAATCCCTTGACTGAAGAAACAAGGATGGTAGAGACAGCGCTGTCTTACCTTGCTAAGAAAGGTACCCGTTTGTTGAATAAATGAAGACTAGAAATTTCAGAACATGAAATCGATCTCACCTCCTCCAGAAACTCGCTGTCGTGAAAAGTCGGGAACAAAACCTGACAAAACCGCCGCCGTTGTCGCAAGTGCAAATGTTTCTCCGCTAGGCTGGCTAGGGGCTAGGCCAGCTAGGCGCGCCACTGAAACAGGGTCCTTAGGTCCTTAGGCTGATGGATGGATAGGTGCGGCGGTCAGAGGGCGGGTGCGGCGCAGTCTGGGCGCAGTCCAAAGCCGGATATGGCGCAGTCATCCATCTGGCGTTCTCGCTCGCTCCCAGTGCAAGCAAAATCGCTATTGTTTCGTTATTCGCTGTGTCTGATGACGAGAAGAACAGGGTGCTTTGGGGTACTTACTGCGTCGCGCGTAAGTGTAGAGAGTCTACTACGACGTGAGCAATGTAGTGCGGAGACGATAAATGCACAACCCGGATAAAACGAAACTGAAACTAGCCGCTGACAGTCTTCTGTCCCAGAGTGCACCTGAACCGCTAACCGCGCTTGGCCGGCTGTTTTCAGGCGAAAAAAGACGAATTTCCAGCCACAAACTGTGTTCTGGGTAGTTTGGCTTATCTAGTTGGTTACAGCGGTTACAGCCAACCTCGTTGGTTACAGCGCACGAGACGAGGACAAAACGGGACACCCTAAAATAACAGAGGTACCAGCTTTTGCCGGCCTGATAATTTCAAATTTCTCTCTGACAAAACAAAAATGAAAAACATTACGGTATTTGGGGCGCAGGGGCGCATCTTTGCGTGCATAAAAAGCTGTTTAGCTAGAACATGGTTAAAATTGCGCAAACAGAAAGGAACAGTGAAGAGGAAGAGAAGAGATTAAGCGCAACTTGCAACTTGCAATAACTTGCGCTTGTCTCTTCTCTCTTCCCTTCACTGTTCACTTTCTGTTTGTGCGCAATTTTAACCATGTTCAATCATTACCAACTCGCCCAACTAACGACATTACTACTGTTTAGCTAGGTTAGCTAGCTTTTTTTTTTTATTTCTGGGGACAGGGTTAGATCGTTCTTAATCTCCAAAGCAAGACAATCCAATCCATCGCAAGGAAAGTTGGTTTGTTTTTGAATTTGCGGCACACTTTCGCTGGTACCGTTTGAGACTCCAGCTGGTTGTGAGGTGTGTGTTCCGAGCCCGCAAGTTCCCTGAACCTCTCTTGCATAAACCCGCTTGCATGGGCAGAAAAGTGCTGGTCGACTAGCGCGGGATCCACTCGATCCTCCGCTCCAGCGGTCAACAGCCGCAGGTAAGAGCAAAGAACTGCCGATTCCTATTTAGTAATGATAGTAATATTCTTTATTGACTCAGGAGAGCCATGGCACCGCAGTTTTCTCTCTCTCGCACACGTTCACCTTTGCGACCCTTAG
Source organism: Ixodes ricinus (assembly GCA_037355805.1). NCBI lineage: Eukaryota > Metazoa > Arthropoda > Arachnida > Ixodida > Ixodidae > Ixodes > Ixodes ricinus. The sequence goes on from JAZHYW010054967.1 coordinate 75,200, forward strand.
CGAATATCGTCTCCGCGTCTCTTTTGCGAACTCTTGTCTAGTGCAGCGCGTCTGACTGCGGGATTGAAACAGCGCGCATCTTTCGACAGCCGTACACCTCGCCGACGGATAGCGCCTGTAGGAATGCAACGAAAAAGTGCTGCGTCTGGGCCGGTGGTTTACGGCAGAGAAAAGCTCCCCCCGCCCCCCCCCCTCCTCCTCCTCCTCCTCCTCCCCCCCCCCCCCCCCCAAAGATAAGCTCACAGGAGATAGGCTCACCTGAGCTTGAGCACGACCTACTTTAATCCTGACCTGCCCAAAAGGTTGGCTTCCTATAACCTATAATAATACTTTATTAGCGTATATTTCGAGGAGATCCAGGCTGTATGGTGCGTCTCCGACTGGTGTGTTTAGCGTCCTATGCTGCCCATACATCAAAATTGATCCCGAAGTGGCAACAATTGACGTCACAGAAGCTGGACTGTCATGATGCTCTTGCATGTCGTGATCCCGGCGGTTGGTCATACAAATGCTAACGAGAAGCTGCGAGTAGCACAAGTGAACGCGAGCGTCGCTTTCATCACGGCGTCCCAACGTCTGGCTGGTGATGCTTCCATGGACTGCTACACTGGAGAGTACCCTGCAGCAGAACAGGCGTCTGCGACATACACCGCAACTGTAGGGACGCCACCTGATCGCAACCGGCGACAGCATGACACTTCTATAACGTCATCAGGCGGAAATCGAAGGACCACTTTTTTGGATGCGGTAAACACACCAGTCAGAGATGCGTTCCAGGCACCATACTATAGGAGAGGCTGTGGCCGATGAAGTGCTTAGCTTTGCCGTTGGGGGCACTTGGCAGAGGCTTTTATGAAAGAGGAAGGAAGGACAATACTAAAGCACCTATCTTCGACAATTCCCGGGGGTGCTCCTTGTTCGAGGCGAGGACGGGAGTGTTGCGGTCTAAGACATATAGAGCTAGATGTCAGGAAGTAGATACGGTGTCTGGAGCTTGTGGAGATGAGGAGGAGACGGCTGAGCACTTGATACATTTCTGTAAGGGCTGAAGAAGCGACTAATGTAGTAGCTGAAGCGACCCTGTAGTAGCTGAAGAAGCGACTAATTAAACAAACACACTGGGATTTAGGGGTAGTGAGGGAAAAATAGACATACCAAGAAGAGAATAGAGAGGTTTAGTGGGATTGTGACCTCAAAAGAGGTACGCTTTGCTAGCAGGAGCTCGTGCCGTGACTTAGAAGCATAGGCTGAGTACGCGCCTGCTGGGCCCGCTCTACGATCTACTAAAGCTCTCTATTATCTGATTGGTGGCACAAGTCAAGGGAAGGATGAATATCTTCTTATACCCTTTTGAGCAACCCTTAGGGTGGAAGGTGTGCGCACCCGTTCGCATAGAGATGCCCCCGTTGTACGGATCATAGCTTCTAAGAACTAATCTCTAGGTATATAACTTTATGTTAAATAAATGTTAGAAAAAAACAAATACTGGATAGGTGGCAGAAGCAGCCTCCCAATTAAAAGTGTTCAGCCTCATCCATCTATCCATCCATCTGCGACTCGTAAGCAGTCTACAGAGCCTGTCTAGTGCACGGGCTCATGAGGGAGCGGACAGGGTACACCTTATTTTTCATTATTTTACCTAGTCCCCTCACCAAAATTTGTCTAGCGCACGGTCTGCGCGGCTGGGGCGGCTGGTGATATTTAATTGATTACTGTTTTAAAGGAATAGCTGTAAGGGTGACACTTTGTAGGGATTTCGGTGTCGGCGTCTGTTGTCCTTCGTCATAGTAGAGGTGGAAGAACCCTTCTCTCCCCCTATGGTGCGAGGAGAAAGAAGTTGTGTGTTCCCATCGCCCGCTCTTCACAAAGAGGGAAGAGAGGGAAGCCCTGACATCTGTAAAAGAGAATGCAGTAGTAGAATTGCAGCATATGAATAATGGAGTAAACAAAAGGAGTACTACTTTCATATTACACTTGCATGCTGTAGTAATCTTTACAACCCAGTTATGCATGTCTAATTTGCAGGGATTTTATAATTGCCTGCTTTGGATGCGCAGTTCATGAACTGTCAGACCTTAGTGAAGTGCAAATTGTGGAGTGCAGGACTTTCGATACATGTTTCACCACCCGGAGACCCCTGGGAACTTGTAAAAATGCCCGGTGGAAATGGGACGGGTCACATGGTGATATTGCGCCTGTGATGGCCTGCTGCCGCTTCGGATGCCTCCGATTTCTTCGAGTTGCACATTCATTTCGATCATGACCCTATCACTCACCCCAGCAATTTGTGTTGCAGCGCGAGGATCTAGGCAACGACTCGTCAGTGACCCGGAAATCGCTGGCAAAATCTCCCTGTCCAAATCGGACTTCAGATGCGTATCTGGGTCCGCTGCAGCCATTGAGAGCTCCTTCAACGTTTGGTGCTAAACCGTACTACAGTGGAGAGAGCGTCATCCCGCAGCCGTCGGCTGACTTGCAGTCTGTTCGCTGGGAGTGCTTGCTCGCTTCCCTTGTTTCTAAGGCCTATGACCTGTCAAATCAAGCAAAGCTTTTTTCTGTCCTTTTGCTTAGCTTGGCTTTCTTTTTCGTGTATCAATATTTTTAGGACTGTTGCATAATATTTTCTTTCTGAGCAGGCAAAAAGGCACAGTATCCTTGCCAAGCTGTCGGGCATCACTTTTGTGCTGCCCCGGTGAACAGTGCCAGAGGAGGTGCCCATATCTCCAATGGATGAAAGCGCACACTTGGAGGATGGTGGTGGAATGCCCGCTTCTAGTCTTTGTCTGGAGGGACGCTCGAACGGCGCTTTTGAAGTTAAAGAAGGTAAGCCAACCTAACATTTTTGTCTCTACCACGGTATTTCGTTTGGAAGACCGTCCAAATGCAAAAGCATAGCTTGAGGGACCTTCATAGGCAATGGGGGGATGGCAAGTGAGGGAAACAGATTGTTTCTGTGCATTTGAAAAGCACTGAACAGAGTAAATAGGACATAAAAGAAACTATAATCCCTTGGCCAGTGTTAAATAAGCTTACGACTTCCTGCCTGTTCTGAATGTCGAGCATCGAGCACCACTGTCATATTTCTTCCGCATTACCTCTGAACTGAAGTAAAAAAAAAAAGGACTTAGAAGAAGATCAAATAAATCAAGTTTATTTAATCTAAATCATACTTATTTGATTTAAATCAGATTGATATGATTTAAATCACTTTAGGTAGAAAATAGTAAATTTCTGTTTCTAGAGTTCTTTTTTAAAGAATGACTTCCTTATACAAGTCTTCCTTGCCTTATAAATTCTTTGCTTCATATATGGAATAAATGGCAATGGAAAGCGTAAAACGATAGACAGGCAATAAGTAGAAAATATATTCGGGATTGTTTTGGGGTGAAAGTGTAGGATTTAAATCATTACAGGCAAATTCGTGCAATTTAAATGACAATTTGAAGGGACCATGAAGGCAATTTGGAAGTTTTATTTGACGATTAAATGGGCGTCAGGCACGTCTTGGACACTGTTCACTAAGCTCTAGACTGAACAAACGTTTGGGTGCCGCACCAATCAATTAAACGGTTGTGGCAATAATCGTGCCGGGAACAATGCCTCGGGCCCTTTCGAGACGGCGGCAGAAACGTGAACCAAAGTGCGCTGCCTGACATTGAAGCATGACGGCAACGAGCTTCTCGCCGGGCGATCGGTCGAAACGAATGATGCGCTCTTGGCGTTGCGGTGGCGTCGGCGAATCGGGTGGAGAGTCGCTCTGAGGCAGCGACCGAGGAGTCGGTGGCTAAGCTCCCTATGTACTGAAAGGTAGCACAATTCCTCCTCTCCTTGCGGTTTCCTCCTTTCCATCAAGTGCAATCCTACTTGCTCACCTTTCATGTCACGCGCCCCACCGCCATGTTTGTGCGAGGCCCACAAGGCGCACGTAGGCGTGCACTTGCGTGCCGCGCTGTACTTGTTTGCCACTGCATAATGTGGAATAGAGAATTTTGTTCGTTTAAAATATGAAGACAGTTTTTGTTTTTTAATGTGAAGAAACTAGCGTCTTTGCTCCTTTATTCGAGGTGTAAAGCACAGGAAGACGTCTTGATTGGCAAATGTAATAACGCGTGCAGAATTCGAATCGCTCGGGTGTAAAGAAAGGCTTTCTCCGATTCCACTAAACGCAGATGAAAAAAACACAAAAAAACCCAATGTAGTCTTGAGTATTTTGGGACGTCCGCATGCGCTGCAAAATATATTGCTTTTACCTGTTTTTCGCAGCAAGAGCTGAGAGCAGGCGCACATTAGAATGTACCTCTCCCTGCGTGTAGAGTTTCTTAAGCAAGGACTGTGTTGCTAGCAGGAGTTTGTGCCGTCACTTTAAGCATGGATTGAGCATGCGCCCTAATACTTTCTGGTATCTTGAAGAAAGTGCATTTGCAGACTCGGCATCACTTGATGAAGGCAAATAAAAGACACCACAACGCGTGCAAAACCAGGTTTCAGTAATTTTTTGCGTTACCGATCGTTTGGTCAAACCAGCAGCTTGGTTAACTTCGTACACATTTTATAAATGTCAAAAACTATGTGCAGCTGTGCACATGTGCACGGAGGAATTTGCAACGTCTGCTATTTACGCGTTTCGTGCCTTTAACTACCCATCAAATACACTCATTTGTTTCTCCTAAGCTAAAAAAAATAAAAAGAGTGTGCTCGGTTGCCTTGCTAGTGCATTCCTCATTTATTCCATTTATTAGCGAGGCCCTCTTTCATCCTTACTGGGTTTCGAGATTTCTCTTCTGCATTTCAGACAATGGTTTGCACTACCTTTCGCTATATAGGGACCTTATCGGTGGCAAGTCTGGGGCACCCTTGTAAAGCGCCAATCCAGAGCTTCGCATCCTGAAAAACATCTCCCGTTCCGTCAGTGTGAGGTCGCTGAACGGGAGCTCAAGCTGTTTTGCAAGCACGGTGTTGTCGTCCGCTCCTTTCAGGTTGATGAGTCCGACAAGAACTAATATGGCCACTTCTTCACAGAACCCCATGCACTATAGCCAACCGCTGGAACTGCGCTCAGCGTCCACCAAGTCCTACCGAAAACCAACAGTGCTCCTAGGCGTCATATCCCTTTCCAGAGGCAGAAGAAAAAAAAATGTATACAGGGTGTTTTTTTTTAATTTAAAAGAATTAAAAAAAGCCGTGCAAGTTACACTTATGTGGTTCGTGCAGGTGAGTTATACGACCAGGGGGACATAGTATAGGGGGCTGGGGCTACATAGCAGGTACAAGGCTGGAGCTAGATAAGAGACGGAAAAATCGCCCGGGCGCCTTACCGCAACTGCTATCCTTCCACCTGCTCCACGAGTGGTAACTTTAGTGCACTACTACGCTTCTCACGCGCTCAAAGTTTTAAATTACTGATTTAGTGGTTTTCGATGACGCTCAGCAAGTTTCAAATTGGAACCATTTGTTTGTTATCATTAATTAAAAAGTTAATTGACGAATTTTAATTAATTAGCCAACTGATCATTACGATTAGCTCCCAATACTATGTCCCCCTTGCTGTATAACTCACCTGCACGAACCGCATACCTCAAAATACTGGGCAAGCGCCCACTCAAAATTTTGAGATAATCACGAAAAAATGGGGGATGGGCGCTTGTCCGGTCATCAATTTTACATATCGATGTACTGTGCGTATTTTCTCAGATATCACAAATTCGGGCATGGGTGCTTAGTGTGGTATGGGCGGATGCACGGTATTCTACAGTAAGTGTAGCTTTCACATTTGTTTTAAACAAGTGTGTTAAGTGTAAAAAAGAAAACACCCAGATATTTGAGTGGTTGTCTTGGTTTAGCCAATTTATTTGCTGGCACAAAAATGAGAGTCACGGAGTTCTAGAAAAAATTGAGTGGCATGCTGGGACCCCAAAGCGTCCAAAAGCCTGTTATTTCGAAAAATTTCAAAATTGCCTTCAGGGTCCCTTTAATACACCATTCACACGGGCTGCCTAAAGGATCTGTAGCTTAGGTCCCTTAGCTAAACGTACCTGCATCAAAGGGCGTTCAGGATCACACGGGAAATAAAGGGAAGGTTTAGGGTAGATGTTTATTGCATCGGGGATAGCCTGGCTAAACCGAGCGGCGAACGAGCAATATATAATTTTTGGTCTAAACAGGTCTGAGAAACATTCTTTACTTTATTAGAAGTGGATTATATAATATTAAAGCAAATTAATAATTGTTTTATTGATTTTTATTGCATGGTGCAAGTAAACAAATCACCTTTCTTTAGAATGTCTCGCTGGTGTGACAAAATTTCCCGTCGTGTTATCTAATCTCTATCCAAAGGAGAAACGCAGTCGAGGTACACAAGCTGCGAAAAGAGTCGAGGTGCACAAGCTGCGAAACGTGATCGACAGCTCTCCCTGTTTCCCCGAGTTCGTTCTGCTACTTCTTAGCGTCTGCCTCCGGTTCTTTTCGATAGAGAGCCTCTCGAGAGCGAGGCGGATTGTCTCGTACACTCCGGCGTTCCTCCTTTGTTGTCGGAGTTTGCCGATGTTGTCCTCCCAGAAACGAATTAGCGACAATGTTTCCGCTTCGAACCAGTGAACTCGAGGGCCTTTCTTACTGGTGCCGCTGCCGCTGGCACCCAAGTTCACAGGTCCACCAGGCGAAATCATAATCACAAAAATGCTCTGGGTGGGCGAAGCGGACGACTCGTCGTCGCAACTCAAAGTAGAGTGTACTCACTACTCAAAGCATGTACAACCGCCATAGCGTTCGGGCCACCGCTGCTGCTTGCTGACGCTAGTAAAAATTTGTAGCTACCGTCTTTCATCAGTTTTGTGCTCACGTTTACTTTCTAATCTTTGCCTCGCAAATATTCTTTTTACTACAATGCAATAAACGAAGCAGAAGCATATATCCCAGGTCTTTTTTTGGAATTCATGGGTTCGAGGCTACTCCCTGCAGCTGTAAAGGGAAGTCTGCGAGCTCCGTTTATTCTAAACCCTCATTTAGCGAAAGGGACCTTTGTGCGCCGTGTGAATACAAACTCCACCTCCCTTTACGATTGGGACCTATGCTAAAGGTACCTTTATACTTTTCGTGTGAATTGGGTATAAGTCACCTTGATATTTATTGTCCAACCTGCCTCTGACAGAGCAGGATGAAGAGTCTGCCGTTTCGACTTCCTCGGCCTGGCATTGTGGAGACGTGGCTGATCCCTTCATTTCCGATGGGCACATTTGTGGAGTCCAAACCACATCTGTACTTGAAAAGAAAGGCAAGTTCCTTTTGCACCACTACTGTCTGCTCCACAGGTTGCAGCGACAACCAATGGTAGTTTGTTAGTTATGAAGCAGGAAGGATGCATTGTAATGCTGCTTTCTGCTGTCCATATTGTTTTTGATTGCTGTCACTCATTTCCATGCATAACCTACAAATGGTACATTCGCTTAGCTGTCTTGTCACACAGCTGGGGTATTTTAACTTTTTTTGTGGATTCATGCTACTATTGTATAGAGCTGTCGCAATGTTTCATTTTGAGTGGCAGCTGTGGCTCTGCTTCTGACCTGACTCGGAGCAACATTTGTGCTCTGTCTTCCGCAACAGTGCCAGAGGATGTACCGTCTACTTCGGCAGATGAAAGCGTGCACTCTTAGAACTGCGCCGATATGTCCGAATTTCTAGTGCAACTGGAGGGGTACAGTGCCGGTTGCATTTCAGTCAAGGAAGGTGAGCTATAAAAAGCCCACTGGTAAACTCCTTCTCAACTGAAAAAACATAACTGACATATTTCAAAGCTGCAGTGGGTATCAACAGGGACAAATTTTGTTTGAAAAAAGTATGATATTTGCACGAATATGATACTTCAACAAGGGCAAGTTTTGAAGCCCCTGAAAAGGAAAAAAAAAATTACTATTATAATGCAAACATAAAGTTTCTGCACTTGAGGGCATAACAGAAGTGAAAAGGGGACGAGAATCGGGAAAATATTGTGCACGTTTCGACTGCATTCCTTGTCACTGCTCAGTTCCTTCTCAGTGTTGCCTTGAGACGACTTTGGAGATATGCTCGTCTCTTGGAAGTTTCTTTTCTTCTAGGTGAGCTCCTTGTCCGCAGGCTATTCCTTGTAAACTACAACACACCATGTCTAGTCGGTGTCCCGCACTCCTGTGTGGCACGTCCTGTTTTGCCATTATTGCGGCCGCGTGCGTTGTACAAACATGAAACGAGAAGAGGATACTTTCAAAGTCGAGCAAGGCCTTGCAGCTGGAGACTTTGCTTCAGCTGGAGCCAGCCACCTGAGTCGCCAACTGTTGGGTGCTCCTTGCCTGCTCCGGAGTCTGTGCAGACGAGTTTAAAAAACTCGCTTGGGCCATGTGGTCAAGCCACCACGTTGGCTGAGCTTGTAAAGTGTTTTTTTTTTTTTTGCACCTCGCATAGTAACCATCTTGAGGAGGAGTTGTAGGGCTCGCCACCCCGTTGTTGCTTGTATTTATTGGCAAGCCTAACAGATGGCGCCGCTGGTGCCAACTTAGCTATAGAAGCGATATACCGAAAGTGAATTAATGTTGGGAGTTGGGCTAGTTGGTATTCGTTGATCATAATGTAAAAACAGCGCAAACAAACACGGACGAAGGAGAAGAAACACGCAGACGGGACAGCGCTTGTCCCGTCTGCGTGTTTCTTCCTTCGTCCGTGTTTGTTTGCGCTGTTTTTACATTATGATCACCGAAAGTGAAGGTTCTTGGTTGTCTTGTCGTCACCCTTGGCTCATGGTTTGTCCCTGTCAGGCGCTACGGCACCGAGCAGGCGGGACTGTCGGTGCAAGCTATGTAGGCTCCCTGCACCTGACATCACTTCTAGTTAGACTCGAAATCGAAACCAACATCATTGTCCGCTACCAGTGCCTTGGCGCCATGTTGGAGGCATTCGCCGTCTGAATTTGGCAGCAGTAGTGCCGTAGAGTCATAGAGCCGTCTTTGTATAACCACATTTCAGAATATTTTCTCGTCCTAGTCAATCGCAAAGAGGTTCCTCACCTGGCACGAAGTGCAGTCCACATACCCTTAGTTGGGATATGAGGCCTTTCTGTTGAGATCATAGGCCGAAGATAATAACCTAAAGCGAAAGGCCCCATGCATCCGGCCGCTTCGGAACGGCGGCGCATAGAAGCAGACATCGGCGGTTTCAGCTGGCGGTCCCGATGAGACCATATGGCTGTCGACGCCTTAATATGCACAAAAAAGCACCAAAACATTGCTTGTAAGGTCTGTACCTTGTTATTTTCTCTTTTACATTGCAGTAAAACACCGTAATCGTGCATTGACAAAATTAAATAAAGTTGACAGGCGCTCTAGCAACTTCAACTTGTCGTGGCGAAACAAACCTTTCACCTGCTTTCTCTCTCTGCTCTTTTTTCGCTTTCTTTCTCGTTCTTTTTCTCGAAACCGGAGATGGTAGCGCCCAGGATTTCCCGCTTTCTGCTCCCGTCTTTACCCGCCTGGTCGAGGTTTCGCCGGCGTATCATTCGAAGCCATTCATATCGCCGGCGAACCAATTGCTCGAGCGTCCCCTTGTCCTGGTTCCTAATAATACTGCTGGCTGTAGCTCCGTTGTCGCCGACTTTTACTGCTGGAACAATTAGGCACAACTGGCCATTTTAACCTCGAATGAGTGGACGAACTACAGTGCAAACACGGCCCCAAAGCACACAAAACATACCATAGCAGTGACGAATGCCTCCAAGATGGATTCCAGCGGGTTCTGGTGAGATTTACAAACTGGTAGTAGCATTGCATCATGGTCTCGTGCAAGAACCCTATTATGGAGCTGTGGCTGAATGTTTCGTTTTGACTGACAGCTATGGCCCTGCTCCTGACCTGACTCACAGCAACATTTGTGTTCCGTCTTCTGCAACAGAGCCAGAGGATGTGGCACCTACTTTGGCGGATGAAAGCATGCACACTTACGACCGCGGCGATGTGTCCGAATTTCCGCTGCAACTAAAGGGATACAGGGACAGTGGCATTCTAGTCAAAGAAGGTAAGCTATAAAAAAACCACTGGTCAAGTCTGTCTCAACTGCAAAGATAGAACCAGACCTACTTCATAGCACAGAACCAATCCTTCAAACCACCATCCTCCGGCACATGCTTTATGTTATCCGCCGCGGTTTGGCTGTGTGCACGTGCTCGAGGTGCACAAAACACCAAAGTGTTGTCCAAGGTAGGAAGCTCGTGCTGGGGGTCGGGACAACTAAACCTCCTCCTTGCTGTTCTCACCTTCTCAATACGGAGTTCTAGAAAAACATGCGCACGCTAGTGCTAAATTAAGCGCTTGCGGTAGCGCGTGCTACGCAAGAGTTTTAGAATAGCACTTCTGTGACGCTACACCAAAAACTTAAGCATCTCCCCTTGCAGCGTCACTAACATTTATATTTGCAGACTAACATTTATATTTGTTTAAATATCAGAATGCGATGTGAGAGGTCACTCGTCATGTCCGCTTGCGTCACCTCAGCAAGAACGGTCTCGCACACTGCTGCAATTTGCAAGCAGCGAATTGCCGGCGATTGTTGTACCTTGCAGGGTCTTCCAAGCTGTTGGTGACGTTCACCTCCCGTAGGAGTGCAAGGTCGTACTGTATTGAAAATCGCAGTCGCAAGGATGCCGCTGACGTCGCGCTCGCGATGATCGTGAAAACGACTGCAGCCGGAGTCCTGGGAGCTGCCATTTTCTAGCTGTGCTCATCTTGGCTTTAGCCAACTTCTCGTGCATCACGAATTCTCCATGGTGGAGTCAAAGACTTTTTGCATACATGCACAATTTTCTATAAATAGTGTACATTATTTTCTTAAAATACTGCAAAGCACAGTTAGTGTTTGGTGCATGCGCAGTGGCGACGACGCTACTCTTTATGTACACTATTCTACAACTCCCTAGTGACTATATAGCCTGTCCCAAGCGGATCTCCACTCTAAAACGAGCCGGAGAAATTGGTGCTTGGCACATGAAGGGGTTCAAACTTTCAACAAATGTGCCCTCAGTAGGTCAGTTTTACCTTGTTAAATATCAAGGTGCGGTTCTCGTCCTGTAAGAAATGAGAGCAAAGATTATCAATGTGCCAAAGTCGTTAGGCGCACTTGGTACCGAGTTAGACGCTTCAACTTGTGACGCCATCTGGGGTCATCATTGTTGACATTCTGCACTTACCATAAAGTCCCGTATGAATACCCACCCCTGAGAGCTCGCTTATCTCGTCTTTGGGGCTGACTCTCTGTGCCATAAAAATTCCGAAGCATCACCCACCCCCTATTCCTGCCAGATACCGGTTACGCAATGTTCCACAAGAATTGCATCGACCGCACAATCTGCTGTGCCAGTACACGTGACCAGCAAATTGACAGCAATTCCCTCATGTTTATAGCACCATGGCAGGTGAATCTGCTGTGTCCTTGGCCTTTGGCATCCGTTCCCTTGACATGCAAGTTCGTAACAGTTTTTTTTTTAATCTGATTTGTGCGTGCAATATTGGTTCCCATGATACGCGAGTTTGTAGCGGTTCCCCGCATGCTTTTCCTAATGTGAAATGAGCAGTTCCCCACTGCGTCCACAATCTGCAGTACTTGATGGCTTGATATCGGTTCCTTTTTGGTTTTGTCCGCAATCTGCGGGCGTGATATCGGCTCTCGTGACACCCTAGTTTGTAGCAGATTCTCGCATGTGTATCGCACGGTGAAGCCCGATTCTGCTGCATCCACGTTCAGTGGTATCTGTTCCTGTGACGGGAGCTTGTAGCGAATTCCCGTGCCTTTATTGCACGTTGCATCGCAAATTTCTTGTGTCCGCAATCTGTGGTATCGGTCACTGTTTCCACGATGTGTGGAGGGCCCATTGCTATATTGCACATTTTTCATAAGATTTTGCTGTCGCATTTCAAAATGGCTTACACCCGTATTTTTCACCATTTATCTCTTCATTTTTTTTATTTCGAGTGGGCATTCTTTTTGGGATTTTACAGTAATTGACAAAGTCAGCCGTCATAATGGTGTCCGATTGCTGGGAATACTTTTGCCTTTTGGCCACTGAGTGAAGCAGTTTTTTCCCGACTTTGAAGATAAAATGATCTTGGCAGATTAAGAAAAGCTGCCGATCTCTAAATTGTTGGGGTTAGTGGCAAGTGCGACAAGTTCAGCGTTCCTTTATTTCCAGCATGAGGTTGGAGGCAGATATGTTGATTTGAATACTATCGGGATGACAGACACATGCTGTTGAATTGGTACCAAGAGTTACAGACAAAGAAAGTTGTCTGGACATTTATTAAGGCGAAACCCTTATACATCTCATTGTCAGTCCTTGAGCGAAAAGACATCGCCGACACGAAAGGTACCAAAATGAAATGGCGCCCAAAGTGCGTTGTCAGAGAGCGCACTGTCTTCGGAGGTTTCACTATCATGTTTACGTGACCACTCAGGCAAATTAGAGGCAATGAAATTAAGAAGGATGACAAAGTGAATTAAGAGGAATCAAAGTGAATTAAGAGTAACTAAAGAGAAGTAAGAGTAATCACTGGGAATTAAGAAGGACTATAAAGCGAATTAAGAGGAGTCAAAGTGAATTAAGTAAATCATGCGTCTGTCCTTAATGCATCAGCACTTAAACTTTTGCCTTCAAGTCGTCTTGGGGATAACTTAAGAGGGTCTGTGAATTTTCCATGCCAAATGTGTGTTCTCAAGTTCTGGCTGCACCCTGTACAGTCACTACTTCTGAAATGACTCGCAGCAACATTCGTACGCTGTTTTTCCCAACAGAACCAGAGGATTTACCGCCTACTTCGGCTGAAAGCGTGCTACCTGGGGATGGCAGCAGTATGTCTGAATGTCCACTGCGACTGGAATCACACAGGGACAGTATCATTGCAATCAAGGAAGGTAAGCTGTAGAGGCCCCACTGGCCAACCTTTGCCTGAACAACAAAGATGCAACTAACCATATCTTTTATAACAACAGGGGGTTTGAATATTGCAACCAAAATAGATCATTTTATATAAAAATTATGGATTAGTTTACTGTTCGTAATATTTTAGAGTGCAGCTCCTAGGCGCCCGTTTCCGGCTTGAGCGGAGTCGCCGTCGGCGTAATTGCGCAGTGCATTATGCGACGTGTCCCATGATGACATCACACGTGATGTCACGTGTGATGTCACAAGGGTCACCAGTGACGTCATAAATAACGTCACCGCACGTTGCACTATGGGTAAATGTTCCCTCTAAATTTAGCGGAACATTTCCCCGCTAAATTTAGCGGCAACATTGTTTATGCTAAGTTTTGCGGGGAAATTTTCTCCTGAATGGGAGAGCGGAGCAGGAGGAGGAGGAAGAGGGCATAGCTCTTCTCTCCCTACCTTCCCCTCCTCCTCCTCAAGAGCTGCGCTCTAATTGAGCGTTACAGAGGATTGTAATCGTCTTTAATTTTTTTAATTTTTTTTTATTAGCTTAATGTTTGTATGGAATAGCAAACTTAAGGTTGATTCATACTTTATGTTTTTCCCAGGTGATGCCGTCTTTTGATGATTGCAAGTAGAAAGTAGAAAAGTCACACAAATGTTTGATATTATGCCTTCATTGTTGAGAAGAGTGCCTCATGGCGGCACCTATTTTGGAACAAGGCTCCCAAATTCAAGCTGTTTTTTTATCATATTTTTGTTGATTTTAAAGGAGACTGTACCCTGATCAAGGAGCCACGAGCCACATTTAGACCGTTAGATTGCTCTTCCCTCACTGGCAAACTGAGTAGATGTTGTGGGGTTGATCGCAACTGTTTTCACAAGTGCCTGGAAAAATCTGTGTTCTTTCTTTTTTTTTTTTTGTCAAATTTTCTGTAACAAAAGGTTATAACCAACTGCGGCTCCCAACGTATTTTTTAGCACTGTGCTCAGGTAAGCTTACCTTAAATTGAAATGAAGTTTGGCTGCTGTGCACAATTTCTATGTGAAATGCTTCTCCAAGAAGCCACGCCGTGGAGCCACTTCTTTTAGAGCGCAGCATCTCTAAGCCATTCATTTCCTGCTTAGAGCGGCATCGCACGTTGGTCATCGGCATAACCGTGCATTGCATTATGGGTAATTTTCCCTGCTAAATATAGCGGAAACCTTCCCGCTAAGTCTTAGCATTCAAAAATTTTCCCCGCTAAATTTAGCAGGAAATGTTTTCCCGCTAAATTTAGCGGGAGATTTAGCGAACATTTCCTACTAAATAAGAGCAGACTAAGAGGGGAGGGGAGGAGGGGCATACCCTCCCCTTCATATCCTCCCCTCCTCCTCCTTAAGAGCTGCACTCTAATTCGGCATTACAGAGAATTGTAAATGTCTCATTGTTTTTTAATGATTCTAATATAGCATTGTCTTAATTGAATTCGATTCGAGATAAAATTTCACTTTTATAGCGAAGCCGTTATACGCTACGGTTTGAGAAAAATGTGTCCTCGAATGTCGACAAAACAGGACGGGGACAACGTCTAGGACAGCATCCTATACGTTGTCCTCGGGGTTGTCCTAGAAGCTGTCCGAGAGGTCGTCCTTTAGGCATCGTCCTAGAAGTCGTCCTAGAAGTCGTCCTCACGGTCGTCCTAGAAGTCATCCGAGAGGTCATCCTAGGCATCGTCCTCTAGGTTGTCCTAGAAGTCCTTCAGGTCGTCCTAGACGTCGTCCTCTAGGCATCGTCCTAGACGTAAAGATAACAGCTTTGCTGGTCCTCCATCTTCACGTGAAGTGGAGGGGGCTCTACAATTTATGCCCATCTTTGTATTATACATGAACCTGGGCAAGGCAGAACAACCAGACCTTGTTCCTTGTAGCAGATGCGGTTAAGAATGGAACCTTCGGCGACCTTCTTCCGAGTTTCAACGCTGCGGAAACGAGTCATGACCAGTCCGGGAACGTCGCCTGCTGGACGGGGCCTACGCGAAACGAGTCCCGACGAGTACGGAACCGGCGCCTACGTGTCTGCGCCTGCGGAGACAGGTCTCAACGCGCCCGTGACGTCAACGGGACGTGTGTGCGTGCGTGCGGCTTGGTGCGCTCCGGAAGGGGAGAGAGGCCGGGCCTAACTGCGGAGACAGGTCTCAACGAGTCCGTGACGTCAACGGGACGTGTGTGCGTGCGTGGGGCTTGGCGCGCTCAGGAAAGGGAGAGAGGCATGACCTAATTGCGGAGGACCATGGCTACGACGCACTTCTGGCTACGACGCGGCGGACTTTGCTACGACGCACTTGACGGCGGGTTGCTGCTGCGCACTTGCTGCCCTGGCGGGGAGTGAGGGAGAAAACGGACCCTATATAAGGCGGAGCGCGAGGCTGCTCAGGAGTTCTCTCGGATTTGACGACTGTATCGCAACCATGTAATTAAACCGTTCGTTACGTTACCAATTCTCCCACCTCCACTGGACCCCTGGGTTCTTCACTTCGGGGAATGGTCGTCGTCACGAGCCAGGAAGCTCCCGGACGTGCGGCTCAAACCCCGCCTCTAACAACTGGTTGGCAGCGGTTGGGATCGGACCATGCGACATCGTGCTACATCTGCGGGTGAGCGTTTGGACTTTGCTTTGAGATTCGCCAGGCTTCAGATTATGGGTGATTAATTTTGAACTGCTGGGAATCCTTAGGTTTTGACTCGTGCGCTGGGTTTGTGTACAACCTTGCGACAAGTTTTAGAACAAAGCCAAAGCTAAAGAGCAGCGATCATGGATCTAATGAGGTTACTGAGAACAGATTTATTCTGTTTGTGTGAAGAATTGGGTGTGGAGGTGGAGCAAAAGATGAAGAAATCTGAGATCAGTAAAGCAATTTCAGAGAGCGCGGAAGCAGGGGAAATTAAAATTGCGTGGGAACTACTTCAGAACGCTAAAAAGGAGGCTGCAGCGAGAGAGGAACGAGAACGAGAACGAGGAGCAGGCTGCAGCGAGAGAGGAACGGGAGCAGGCTGCAGCGAGAGAGGAACGAGCGCAGACTGCAGCGAGAGAGGAACGAGAGCGGGAGCAGGCTGCGGCGAGAGAGGAACGAGAGCGGCGGAGCAGGCTGCGGCGAGAGAGGAACGGGCGCAGGCTGCGGCGAGAGAGGAACGGGAGCAGACTGCAGCGAGAGAGGAACGAGCAGCGCTAAAAAGGTTAGAGTTAGAGATGGAACAACAGCGATTAAACTCACAGAACAGTAGAGTTGGGACTCCGGTGCGAGCAAGTGAGACCGAGTCGTATCAAATGAAGAAGCTCATGCAGCCGTTTAAAGTTGGGGAAGACGTGGGCCTGTTCTTAGTGAACTTTGAGAGGACATGTGAGAAGTTGAGCTTCGCCCCAGAAACGTGGCCGCAACGGCTTTTGACTTTGTTGCCCTGTGAGGCTGCAGAGGTTGTCGCGCGCCTTAGTGCTGGAGACGCGGACGACTACGACAAGGTGAAGTCCAGCCTTTTGAAACGGTACCGCCTTTCTGCCGAGGCGTTCCGTCAAAGGTTTAGAAACGCATCCAAAAAGAGCAGCGAGGGCTACTCGGAATTCGCTTACGGGCTTAAAACCAATTTGATAGAATGGTTGAAGAGCGAGGAAGTGTACGAAAGCCGAGACAAGGTAGTCGAGTGTGTGTGCCTCGAACAGTTCTTTCGTAGCATTCCGCAGTCAGTCAAGCTCTGGGTGCAGGACAGGGTAGGAGTCGACACTGTCGAAAGGGCCGCTGAGCTAGCCGAAGAGTACGCAACGCGTAGAAAGCTGAGCGGAGAGGAAAGCGAACCCGGCCGGAGCGATCAGCGCAAGACCTTCCGACAGGGAAACGGCTCGCGAGAAAACGGGCCCGAGAAGCCCGAAGCAGGACAAAAGGTCCCAGAAAAGAGCGCAGAACACTCGAACGGAGACGAGGCGCGGAAAAGCCAAACAGGGCAGTTCGAGGCAAGGAAGCCGTTCCTGTGCTACAACTGTCAGGAGCCGGGACACACAGCGGCCAGATGTAAGAAACCGCGGGTTGTGTTCTCGACCGTGACCGGTAGTGACGAGGACCTGGAGCTCCTTCGTCCCTATCTTCACGAGCTCCAGGTAAACGGAAAGCCGTGCAGGGTGCTTCGGGACAGTGCAGCGACGATGGACGTTGTTCATCCGTCGTATGTAACGACATCCGATTTTACTGGAAAGGTAGTTTGGATCAAGCAGCTGCTCGAAAAGCACAGTGTCTGTCTGCCTATGGCGACGGTAAGGATAACTGGCCCGTTCGGAGAGCTAGTGACAGAGGCGGCTGTCTCGCAAACAGTCCCGTTGGAGTATCCTTATTTGTTTTCTAACCGGTCAGAATTCCTGCTGCGCGAGAGGGGTCAACAACTGGGAGAGGGACTAGTTCAGTCAGGTACGAGGTCCAAATCGCGTCAGCTCGCCCCTTTGTTGACGAGTGATCCAGAGCCAGAGGCAGCTGTCGGGGAGCAGGCACTACCAGAGTTCGAGGCAGAGAAACGGGATGAGAGGGACCAGGTTGTAGAACAGCCTGACCTCGTAGCACTAGAAAGTGTACGCCGTCCCAACGAACCGGCGAAAAAGGCGGAGGAAGACGGGATCAGTGAAAGATCTCTCGTAGCTCCGGCGTCACGTAACTTTGGTCCTCTGCTACGAGCAGACGGAGTGTCTTTGACAGTCGAGCAGAAGAGCGACCCTAGTGTGTCAGGGTTTCGCGGTACAGCTCAGGAGATTGCTAGGACCAATGTGACGGGGCATGAAAAAGGCGGATTGTTTTATCGGCGCTATAAGGACCGCATTTTCACGTCTAGAAATCACGTGAAAATCGATCACTACGACTTCAGGGCAAGAAAAAGGAAAGGCAAATTTAACGGCAATGCCGATGGGTTGAGCAGATTTTTCTGGCATCACGAAAAACAGTAGGGATGATCTCAGAGGTCTTCGTCATCCACGGGAATGAGGATCCAAGTGGGGGCACTTCGTTAAAACCCCAAAAGGACCTCACAAATTGCAAAGAGTTTTTGTCTTTTGTATTTTGTTCATTGTGACCTCGTTGGAAAAATGAGTTGTGTTTTGGCGACAGCGGGTCTCGATACCCGCAATTGTCCTAAGGTTTTAAATTTGTAGTTTTTTTGCAAATTTTTGTAATCCGTAGTCCAGTCTGGCGGGTCTCTGGCGAATTCCGAGCGTTTGGCTGCTGTGTGGCGTGGTGTTGTGTGGGACGTTTCCGCTAATGCCTCCGTTGTAAGAGGTTTGGGAGTTTGTTGGGTGCTTGCAGCGTCTTCTCAAGGCCTACTCCAAGCCCACCTCTTCAGGCCAGCGATCGTACCACCGGCCTTTCGAGGTTTCCCTGGCCCCGGAGGGGCTGTTAAGAATGGAACCTTCGGCGACCTTCTTCCGAGTTTCAACGCTGCGGAAACGAGTCATGACCAGTCCGGGAACGTCGCCTGCTGGACGGGGCCTACGCGAAACGAGTCCCGACGAGTACGGAACCGGCGCCTACGTGTCTGCGCCTGCGGAGACAGGTCTCAACGCGCCCGTGACGTCAACGGGACGTGTGTGTGCGTGCGTGCGGCTTGGTGCGCTCCGGAAGGGGAGAGAGGCCGGGCCTAACTGCGGAGACAGGTCTCAACGAGTCCGTGACGTCAACGGGACGTGTGTGCGTGCGTGGGGCTTGGCGCGCTCAGGAAAGGGAGAGAGGCATGACCTAATTGCGGAGGACCATGGCTACGACGCACTTCTGGCTACGACGCGGCGGACTTTGCTACGACGCACTTGACGGCGGGTTGCTGCTGCGCACTTGCTGCCCTGGCGGGGAGTGAGGGAGAAAACGGACCCTATATAAGGCGGAGCGCGAGGCTGCTCAGGAGTTCTCTCGGATTTGACGACTGTATCGCAACCATGTAATTAAACCGTTCGTTACGTTACCAATTCTCCCACCTCCACTGGACCCCTGGGTTCTTCACTTCGGGGAATGGTCGTCGTCACGAGCCAGGAAGCTCCCGGACGTGCGGCTCAAACCCCGCCTCTAACAATGCATAGAATAAATATTTCTTAAGCTGACTGCAAAAGAACAAAAAAATCTTTTACCGTTGCCAAGGGCGTGGTTTCTACATTACCGACGAGGATTCTAGTCTGTGCAGTATGCTTACTGTGGCCCATTCAAACCAATTGAAGCACACAACGTTCATGCTTTCTCCTCTTAGACTATTACCACTAATTAAAAATAAAAAAACTGCAGTGATTGCCTTTCATAATTTGAAATAGGAAAGCACAGAGTTGCACAGAAATCAGAATGCTTCTGGCATATCTGGAACTGTTCTTTCTGTAAGCAGTGTGTGACTTCTCCTGTTTCTGCTTCATTATGAGATAACACAATTTATCTATGATGATTGAAAACCTGAGACTGTGGTTTGAAAACGGAAACTCGTGAAGTAGGAAGAAAAAGGGACAGACAATGTCCCTTTTTCTTCCTGCTTCATGTGTTTCCGTTTTTCAAACCACAGTCTCAGGTTTTCAATCATCATGTATAACTTACGCCAGCTCGCCCGCACTTTAACGGTTTTTGCAATTTATCTGATGTGTGTCTCCAACAGAGCCAACTGATGTGGAATGGCAGAGTTTCAACCAGGAGGAGAGCAGCAGCTCAATTGCCCATGAGAGATGTGATCAGCCACAGCAGAGGGAACAAGATGAGCCTAAGAGCTATGACTGCCGCTTCTGCCCTTTCTCCAGTTTCATCAAAAGCAAGGTTGCTGCTCATGAAAAGACACACCGAGAGAGCAACAATGCACCTGCAGCCACTGCCAAATGGCATTCACCACCAGGCTGGGTTTTCATGCTCATGAAAACATTTTGGGCAGCAAAGCGCCCTTCAAATGCTGTGCTTGCTCACGATTATCTCAGCGGAAGGGCGACTTGCTTGCTCACCGAAAGATTCATGTATATGAAAAGCCCTACGCAGGTGACACTTACAGCAAAAGATCCCCGTCGGAAAGCAGCGTCACACGTCACCAAGATGTACATGTGGACACAAATCGCATTAAATGTACCACATATCAACAGACATTTAAGTCAAACAAAAACATGATAAAACACCTTAACCACAATGTCTGCAATGAGATAGATGTTAGTGAAAGTACCGATAGAGATGAAAGGCCTTTTCAGTGCTCCGAATGCCCCAAAGCTTTTAGAGAAAAATGTCACCTGCCTAGTCATCAAAGGTCTCGCATGAAGCAAAGGCCCTTTAAATGCCCCAGATGCACTAAAGTGTTTCAGACGAAGTCTTGTATGACTGCTCATGTGATATCAAGACCTTTTAGATGTCTCTTGTGCCCTAAAGCATTTCATTTAAAGTATGGCTTGGCAACTCATAAAGGAGTTCACATGACGGAAACACCCTTTAAAAGCTCTGCATGCCCTAAAGCGTTTAGAAAAAAATCTTACGATACTGGTCATAGACTAACTCGCACAGTTGAAAGGCCCTTTAACTGTGTCACATTCCCTGATGCATTTCAAACAAAGTCTAATTTGGCTGCTCTTAAGGTGACTGGCAGAAATAAAAGGATCTTTAAATGTGCCAAATGCCATCAGATATTTAGAACATTGTTTTGTATGAAAGCTCATACAATGACTCACACAGATGAAAAGTGCTTTAAATGTACCACCTGTCCTAAATCGTTTAAAAAAAGAGATCACTTGAGAGATCATGAAAGGATTCACAGTGGGGAAAGGCCCTTTAAATGTGCCTCGTGCCCTAAAGAATTTCGAACGAAGTTTTGTTTGACTAGACACGAGATTCTTCACACAGATGATAGGCCCTTTAAATGTCCCATCTGTCCTAAAGCATTTCCACTGAGGCAGTACTTGACAGATCACGAAAAGGTTCACAAGGTGGGAAAGTTATTTTCATGTTCTTCCTGCAACAGAACATTTGTAAGAAAAGGCTGGCTGACTGCCCATAAAAAAGTTCACGAGGACTGCACAGAGAATGATGTCGGCTGTACAAAGAGGTCTTGCAATGTGTGACGGGTATAATGCAACAAGAAAATTGCTTCAAATGATGCGTCTGCCGCTCTTGCCTAAATGGATTTTGCAGAGTAGCTGGAGTCACAAAAGAAGCTATGAAGGTGAAGTAACCCCAGATGTGAAGATAGAAATGGGACTTGAGCATACAGCAGGTTATCAGAATGGGGAAAGGTCCTTCAAATGTCCAACCTGCCCGACGGCAGTTTGAACAAAGTACAACTTGAAGTATGAAATAATTTTCAAAATTGAAATACCCACCCAAGCAGCACAGAGTTGGCCAGTCATTGGCCAATGGCTGGCAATGCCCCCATTGGCATTGGCCAATGGGGGCATTGGCATTGGCCAATGGCAAATTTAGGGCTGCATTAAATATTTCATAATTAAAACTTTTTTTTTTTAAATCTTGAAGAATCATTTGTTGATGTTAAATTTCGGGTGTGTGTGCACTTTTTAACAGGTGGTTTATGCGATTCCTGAGCAAATACCAGAAAAAAACCATGTATGATGTAAAAAAAAAAAGAAAGAAAGAAAAAAACGCATGAAATTGAACTTGGTGGCACTTGGGGTTCGGTTTCACGTCAACCTCGGACATGTCAATTTCGAAGTTCGAGAGCCACAGATTTTTTACATTGTGCAATAAAGCGTCTGTTCATGACACTTTATAAGCGAGACCTGAAACAGGATGAAACCACTAGCTGGTACCATCCTCTTGATTTCATTACTCGTCCACGTCTTCGAGCACAACAGCCTTGGTGTGTGCCCGTCCAAACAGAAGGAAGTTTGAATAAATGGTATGTCCCTTGGAGCGTTGCTCAGCCGCGAAACTAGTTTTCTTACCTTACCGCCTGGGTTCTAGAATCTAGAATAACCTCTTGATGTCCGCGTCTGCAACTGCATTAGCGTGATCACCACGAAATGAAGCTAGCGGCATTCTAGAAAACCTCGGTAGAGGGCAGCAGGAGTCGCGGTGAAGTCACGACGACGTCGGGAGCTTGTTAATACGTTGATAACCCACCCCGCATGCTATGAAGGGTACGGTCGTTAACATCCATTTCAACGTGGCGCTCTTTCTGCGCTCGAATGTAGGGTTCTTGACTCCACTACCTAGAAAGGTGGCACTAAAATCAGCACGGTCTGGATGAGGATGAACGGGTGCCGCATGGTGCTCTGCAAGCGCCATCAGCTCTGCCACGATGTTCATCGCCAGACACGCCTGCTCTGTCATGTGTATGCTAGCATCTTACTTGATTGGTACGACTGTATTGTGAGCATGAAACTTGTGGGACGAGGTAATTGGCATTGTCAACCTGGGGCATAGTTTTGTTTTCGTTCCTGGTGGTCGACAGGTAGGCCATTTCAATCGGAGTGTGGATTTCGATAGTCACAAAATGCCACAGTTTTTTTGTTTTTTTTCTTATGAAGGGTTAATGTTTTATATGAATGCCCCAAAAGATAGCAAATAGTTCGTTGTTTGGATGCTCATCTCAAGAGGGGGACGTGGGCTTGGCATAAATTCACCAGCAAATTGTCTCCAAATACTCTTTGTAAAGCCCGATTCATGTGGTGCGATTCTCGTTGCAATTTTCATTTTCGGAGTTGCCACGTTCATTGGTCCCTTTGGTGGCTCGGGCTGCACAAGATGTGCTCGCTCATCACTGATATTTGTATGCAGCAACGCGACAGTGACGAAAACAATAAATTTGTTAAAAAAAGAACTTGTATGTCTTGATTTTTGTGGACACAGCAAAAACGCCGTTTTTTGTGGCTGACTATCACTGCTGCACGTGAAACACGTTCCGCTCTGGTGGTGAAGTACAACCATTGGAATAATGGCCTGGTTAGCCTTGGTAGCAGTTAAAAAAAGCTGGAAGGGGGGGGGGGGTTGGGAGAGAGTGAAAGTTGGCAAGCTGACACTATTTTAGCTAGCTGCGTCCCTAGCCGCAGATATAGAATCTGAAAATAGCATGCATACTCTGTTTCAACGTTTTTAGATTAGGGTCGGTTGGGAAAGAGTGCGGGTGCACCATGTCAACGGAGCGTGCCCCACAGTAGCCAGCAGAGCGGTGGCACTGCGGTTCCGATAGGATCAATCCTTTGCGCATCGTCTGCTAGCCTCCTGCTCAGAAAGACGTTGGCATGTGGCCAATTAAGCCGCCGTAGGAGTTGTAAAGCAAATAATTACCTCTGAACGAAGTGTATTTAAGAGAGTGTGCGCACGAAAGCATAAAGTAAAATGCTACTACAGTATAAAATGTTTCTTGCCACGAAGTGCACCTGCCTGTGGTTTTAGCAACTTTCTCTGGGGCATGCCTGAAAGCATTTGGTCATATAATAGAATTTTCTGCTTGCGCGTCCGGTTAGTGAAATAGGGCGCTGATAAGGAACACTAGGGACTTTAGGAAACTGTTACCGTGTTTCGAGTACTGCACTGCCGGTGCCTTTGAAGCATGCTTTTAAGTGCGTGCCCCGTCATACCGTGACCACGGGGCGCTTAAATTGCAACATTGAGTTCTTCGATATGCTCCCGGTGCTGCCATTCGCCAAAAATTCAGCCACATGACCAGTAAAGCATCCATGGCCGCAGGGAAGCCGGGTGCTACGTCCGTTCGCCGATTTTCAATGCGCAACTCTGCTGCCGTAGGTAGCAACAGGCGCAGCCTGTTGCTACAGGTTGCTAACAGGACGCAGCCTGTTACCAGAGCCGTATATTGGGAGACTGGCCAGTGGGTGTGGCGACGAAGGCGCTGGAAATGAGGAAAGTAGAGGAGAGGGAGGGAAGTGCCAAAGGAGCAAGGGGGAAAGGAGGGCAGCAAAAAGGAAATTACGGCCATTTTGACAGAGCCACTCCTTCGGCGTAGAGCACTGTTGAGGCTACGCGTTGTCTGCCACAAGCTGACATCTTTTCGTCCGAATAAAATTTTGCAGTCAAACGTCGAGAAAACTTCATTTTGTTAGCTTTTTAACCCACCGAGAAATAACAGTATATCATTTTCTTGCCAGAGCCAGCAATATAAAAGGAAAAAAACTGAAATTTGGATGCCGATCCCATGCATTCCACAGGGAGAGTTAATCAGAATGGCGGCCCTCCCCGCTCAGCTGGGAGCAGCTGGGAGTTCACGCGCATGGGCTGGCGCTTCTGATTGCACCGCGAGGCTGATTGGCTCACTCAGGAGGGGGCGTAGTGGCGGCGAGGTCATAAACTGGCCAAACTCTTGTACCGCTCTGAGCGTTACAAAATGGAGCCGCCTCCTCTCAGGAGGTTCCCAACTGACCCTAATCTCAAAATGCTCTGTGCTCCCCCTCTTTGCTGTTTTTCTTGAGCTTCGGTTTGACTTCGTTTTCTTTCACTTCCATCTCCACAACCGTCTCGACGGCTGTGGCTGTAGAGTCTATATAATCAATTTGCAAAGGTGCAAGCGAGCTGGACAAGAACCACCAAACCAACGTTACTAAAACACACAGTTGGGAAACTCGACCTTGAAACCCGGACCGCTTGCGTCCACCGAGACCAAACTAAATACGATACAGCGCCACCCTTTAGCGACGAGTCAAATCAGGAAAGTTTGTTTATGTAGCTACTGCGAAATGGCAGTGCAAGATGGCACCACCGGCCCTTGCGCAACTCGACCATCACAGCCTGGATTGACACATGCAGATGGGCAGTTCCCGGAGTAGGCCGCTACGGAGAGAAATGGTGGCGTTGAGATCGCCGTTAGTTTGGTTCTCGAGTATAGATCGAAGCCACTTTTTCGAAACAGGCTCTATGGCAGTTTCCCAACTGAGTTGTTCTAACATTGGACCAAAATAGCAGTGACTTCAGAAAAAATCCGCCTGGTCCTGGTATCGCACCAGGAGCCTCTCCATATTTCCAGTGAGCTCAGTAGAGCAAACATGCACCAGTCACCTCACTGTGTTTGGAGATTTGTGTTTTTCCCTTGTCCCCCTTGTTCCTCTTCTCCGGGGATTATTATCGTTATAGCCCCAGAGCTCATGTCTAGGAAGCACCACATTCGGCGAGAGTCAGCGCCTCCACCGGCAAAGAAGCGCAACGATGGAGCGGTCGCCTGCTGCGTTGTCTGCTTGTTCTGCCCCCTTCCTCTTTGCTAACTTCTAAACATGGTGCTGGGTTGTTTGACTGCGTTCATCCCTGCATATATTGAAAACGTAGTAACTGGTTTGTCTGAGGTAGAACTGAGTTGTCTTTTTATATTGTCTGACATAATTCCTACGGGCATATCCGGGATAATCAATTGATTGCACTCTGACACAGAAGGCGTTCACGCAACAAGTTATCGGGTTGACCTCTGTCACAATGTGCTAATCATTGTGATGAGCATTTGTTAAAGCCTGTCTGTCCTTAGTTTTTTTAAAAATTAATATGTGTATATAGAATGTTTTATTTTGTGGCAGTTCGGAATGTGTTTGAGGTAAGATTAATTTTATTCACATTATTTTTTGGTGAACATTTCTATGAAGCTTGTTGTTTGTTTTAGTTTTTCTGTCTGACTGATATATTTCCATGACCAACCTTTTGAGATTGTTTACGATTCATAGAGGCTTAAATCACCCTGATATATGGTTGGTTTAAAATATGTGAATTCTGATTTGTTTCGACAGAAGTAGAAGCTAAATAAAATTTATTGACTGCCAAGTTGGTGCATCATAACACGACGAGGAAGTTAAAGACAACGTTACGAGAAAATTAAAATGGTGCATAATCTTTTGCCTTAATGAAACATAAGACCGCAGACCAGAAATTGGCTGCATATTTAAAAATCGCGTGATTAATGTTTCAAGATATATATATAGGGCCTGGTGACCAAGTCACCGAGCCTGGTGACCAAGTCACCAGGCTCGGTCTAAAATGGACTAAAAAATCGACGCCTGCACATAGCAATCTAAACTTTTCCTCAAAGGTGTATTCCACACGTTGGTTTTTCTTGTAAAATTAGAAAGCGTAGCTCCTTTCTGTAAAAAAATAGGGCCTAGAAACTTGCCTGGGTCTACGGTGGGCGGCGACGCAGACGACCAAGTCAAGTTGCGGGGCGCGTTTAGCACGCATATTGATAGATGGTGCTACCTTCTTATCAAGGCGGCTCGCATCCACCGTGGTTTATTAAAATGAACACAATCTTGTTGTAATGTACCTTTGGTTAAAAAATATTTGCGGACAAAAGCAGAACTTAATGGAAAGAAAAAATGTGTCTTCATAACGACGGCGCTTTTGCTGCCAACAGATTTCGTCTGCGTGTCTTCTTGCTTTCTTTCGCTGGTCGGCTGCACCTTCGGACGCTGCTCCCGACGCCACCTATCAATACGTGCGCCAAACGCGCCTTGCAACTCAACTTGGTCGTCTGCACTGCCGCCCGCCGTGTTGACCCAGGCAAGTTTCATGGCCCTAATTTTTTTTACAGAAAAAGAGCTACGCTTTGTAATTTTACAAAAAAAAATAAAAACAATGTGAAATGCAATTTTGACGAAAAGTTTCGATTTCTACGTTGCAGGCGTCAATTTTTACGGTCTATATTAGACCGAGCCTGGTGACTTGGGTCCTCTCTATATGTATGTATTGTCTTTAACAAAAGTGTTGTTTAGATGTATGGCGGTACTTGAACTACATATTTTCCCACCACTCGGATAAACACCGCATGCTATAACGTCGCAATGTCTTGACTTTAAAGGGATTGTCCGGTTGAAACCGGAAGTACTTAAGTTCTTGCGCTCGTCACGTCGAGGAGCCTTCATGTAGACAAACGTCATTTTTATTTTGATATATGATCTCCCGTTATTAATTAAACCTTTCATGAGCCGTATGTACGAAACTGCACCGCGAGTTTCGCCAGTGTCAATGGCTGACATCCGTAGGTGCTGCGTGACGTCACAAAACGCAAAGGTTTCTCGGATGGTCGGGATAACAAACGTTGGTCGATGGATGTCTTGTATTTTGTTTCGAATTATATAGTCTCCTAGGCTGTACCCTACTGAACTACGGTTCTTTTAATGCAGTTCCCAAGCATGTGCAAAACAAGTCACGCCTTCTTAGCAGGATATTACTCGCAAGACAGCCATAAACTTCCGAGCAAGCACGTATGCCGTTTCGCACAAACACAGCAGCGACTGGCCACCGATCGAACTGGGGCGCTTGCAAAGCAAAGAATGCAGATTTCGCCTCTGAAGCGGCACCTAAGTACACAAAGCAGCATCTGGGTACATATGTCATGCAGATCCACTGGATCGGTGATGAGGCTGCGGGTCGTTCCCCGCGGGTCGAAGACAAACGGCGAATCGTTCAAATGCATGTCGTCACTTGACTTGGGCGAGCTTGGTGAATCGTAGCCATGCTCCATTTTCACATGCGGGTCAAACAGAATCGGGCTGCACGCGTGCTAAATACAACTTCTGGTATCGTTTCCAGATGGCTTAGCTGTTGGTTTCGGTTTCGCTACATAATCAGATTGATTGATCCGATTTGGGCGAGGAATGGATGGACGTAGTTTAATATCGTTGGCACAGCATCACACCTCAGCTTACGGGCCTTCTGTCCGCTTAAAGCTCAGCTCGTAGCTCTCTTCTGATGAGATGATTGCTGCGTAAGCGGGATCTCGATCTTGACGGGAACCTAGTCCCTACGCACAGCGACGATCCACGCCGCTCGTCACTGCACGTTTCGCGGAAAAGTGTGGAACGTCATGTCTTGAGACTCGTATGTGTGCTGCCCGGTGGTTGTGGCACCCAACTGCGCAACACAAATCTCACCCAACCAGAAACAAGTCGAGCACAACATCAACGAAGCACGCAAAGGCATCGCTGGAAACGGCAGACAAAAATGCTCGCTTTGCGTTGTGTGACGTCAGAGCTTCAATGTTGCCAGCGAAAGCAGCGTTTACGCTAGAGTACGATTGAGGCAGCATAAATTCAATTACTCATGCAGAGGGCATATAAAATTCAGATATTGCACGTGCGATCCGGTCTCGAGGCAATAACAATGATATTCAGTTGTTTTCTCGAATACAAAGTTAGACCGGACAATCCCTTTAAATTGGACTAAGTGAAGCACTTTGAGATTGTTTAAAGGGGCCTCCAGCAAGTATTTGAGCGTCTACTTTTTTTGGGGGTTTCTCCACGCTAGGTGGTCGGAAACCCAGTGAACAACGAAAGAGTTTAAAAATATTAGCGCATCATCGCACACGAATTTGACAACTGGAAACACCTCCTCCTGAGGGTGGCGCCGCACGAAATGCTGAACTTGGCGCGCATCATAGTAACTCCCTTTCACTATACGTCACTTCACTAGTTTTCGGGATTGGCGAGAGCCGTCCCAGAAATTTTGACGAAATAAAGTATATCACATGTTAACCATCATTATTTCTCCTAACGAGTCGTTTTTATAGAGCTAATAAAGTTGCAAATTGAAGTTCAAAAAGGGCAGAAACAACGCCTCGTCGCTCATGCGCGCCTCCCAGCGGCAGAGTACCTCCTACTCACCGAGGTGGCTCCGGTGGCCTTCCGCGGCTGTCGAGGCGGACTGAGGCAGAGAGCGCGTCCGCCGGCGCTTGCGTGGTGTGTCCTCGCACGGCGCGACGCTCAGCTCCGCACTCCTTTTAAGAATTGGCGCTCAAAATCGATAAGCCCGGTAAATTCATTGATGATGGCAACCCGATTCCAAAGCTACGATGGTTGCAGCGAGGCCTAATATGGCCGACCGGGCGACAGGCTATCAATGAAACTCGCGTCAATTGGCCAACGGCGCTTTGCTCCAATAGCTAAACTGTTTCATTTTCACGTCATGAAGCGCAATGTTTTGCTTATTTAAGAGTTGTTTTCTGCAATATTTAATTTGCTAATAACTCGCGAAATATTGCGAATTTCTGTAATATTTCTTTTCCTCGGTGTTCCTGCTTTCATGAAGCTCTGTTTCAGCGCTGAACTGTAAACCAGTCAAAAAATTGTTGGTGGGCCCCTTTAAGAAATTAATAGTCAGCATCGGTCAAACAACAAAAAGCACCTTGGCAAATCCGCGAATAACACTGTGGAACTCTTCGCAAAATAACAATATCAAGCTTCACAAAGACAGCAGAGTCGGAACGCTATTTTGGTATATCGAATAAATTAAAGGCAAAAATTCACCCACCACCTTGCTCATTTCTTCTGCTAGTCACACGCCAGAACCTTATGGCGTGCGGCTGGGGCTTTAGTTCTCTCATTAAAGAAAACACAGCCACAAATGCAGTTTTGACTGAGCGGTACAACAAAACAAATCAATCACCGAAACACAGTATCAATTAATTGATCGCTAGAACTCGGGATAAATAGGTAAGAAATGCAGCGCTTTATCTCCATACATCATTGTCACCACATGCTCCCACATGTACGGAAAGGAAGGTCCTCGCACTTGTTGTCTTCGATAATTTACACGTTAGGATAGTACCGTTTTAATCGCAAACTGTGAAAGAAAAAAAAGTATCTTTTGTTTGTGTTGTTATGCAGTATGCCAACGACAGCACAGCATCTTCAACGGCGCAAATGATGAACCGGACTTCCCATCGTTGCGGAAGTTGCGCATCAGATGGCGCGACCGCCTGTCCGGTGCAAACTCCATTGCCTGTCACAATCAGAATATCTCCACTCGTCGTCAAAAACGCGCCGCTTTTTTTTTTTTTTTTGCGGGGATTGATTGGTGTTTTGCAGGCCGGCCAAAGCCTTGTTGAACTGCAGCAATCAAGAAAGCAGTGATGCATGGCCCAAATAAAAACGCTTTCTTAACTCTACTGAAAATTAATGGGACAGCTTGTTTTCTTGGCGCCATAATGAAACTGTGCCGTTTCTTTGCGTCATAACGAAACCGGAGCCTTTGTTACAGAGGTGTCAGCTTTTGCCAGCCTGATAATTTTAATTTTGTCTGTAACAAAACAAAAGCGAAAACTATTACAGTGTTTGGGGCGCATCTTTGCGTGCTGCATAAAAACATGTTTTGCGTGTAGCTTAGCTTTTTTGATTTCTGGGGAGGGGTCAGATCGTTCGTAAATCCCCAAAGCAAGACAATCCAATCCACCGCGAGGAGAAATGTTGAAGTTTATTGTCGCGATCTACTGTTGGAAAGTTGGTTTGTTTTGGAATTTGCGGCGCATTTTCACTGGTGCTGTTTGAGGCTCCAGCTGGTTGTGAGGTGTGTGTTCCGAGCCCGCGAGTTTCCTGAACCTCTCTTGCATAAACCTGCTTGCATGGGCAGAAAAGTGCTCGTCGACTAGCGCGGGATCCACTCGATCCTCTGCTCCAGCGGTCAACAGCCGCAGGTAAGAGCAAAGAACTGCCCATTCCTTTTTAATAATGATAGTAATATTCTTTAATGACTCAGGAGAGCCATGGCACCGCAGTTTTTCTCTCGCACACGCTCACCTTTGTGACCCGTAGCGCATATCGTCTCCGCGTCTCTTTTGCGAACTCTTTTGTCTAGTGCGTCCGACTGCGGGGTTAAAATAGCGCGCACCTTTCGACAGCCGTAGACCTCGCCGACGGATAGCGTCTGTAGGAAAGCAATGAAAAAAGTGCTGCGTCTCCAAATGTGGTGCCCGTGGTTTACGGCAGAGGGTAGCTTCCCCCTCCCGTCCACTTCCTCCCCGAGATAAGCTCACCGGAGATAGGCTCAAAAATACAAAACTTGAAAGTATAAAACAGCGAGGACGAGGACGGGAACAGGACAAAGATGTTCTGTTCCCGTCCTCGTCCTCGCTGTTTTATACTTTCAAGTTTTGTATCTATTAACCGACACGCTCGTTTTCAATTGAGATAGGCTCACCTGAGCTGCCCAAAGATTGAGGCCGTGGCCGATGGAGCGTTTAGCTTTGCCGTTGGGGGCGCTTGGCAGAGGCTTTTATGAAAGAGGAAGGAAGGACAAAACTAAAGCACCTATCTTCGACAATTCTAGGTGGTGCTCCTTGTTTGAGGCGAGGACGGGAGTGTTGCGGTCTAAGACATATAGAGCTAGATGTCAGGAAGTAGATACGGTGTCTGGAGCTTGTGGAGAGGAGGAGGAGACTGGCTGAGCACTTGATACTTTACTGTAAGGGGACTTCACCCTGTAGTAGCTGAAGAGACTACTAATTTGACAGACACACTAGGATTTAGGGATAGTGAGGGAAAAGATAGACAAGGGGAAGCTGGAGATAACCAAGAAGGGAATAGAGAATTTTAGTAGATCGTATCTTAGAGCCTTGCTTTGCTTGTGGGAGCTTGTGCCGTTACTTTGAAGCATGGATTGAGCACGCACCCGCTGGGTCCGCTCTCCGTAACGTACGATCTACTAAAGCTCTCTATTATCTGATTGGTGGCACAGGTCGCAAGAAGGATAAATATCTTCTTATGCTCTTTTGGACGACCCTTACTGTGGAAGGTGCGTGCACCCGTTTGCGTAGAGATGCCTCCGTTGTACGGATCGTAGCTTCTAAGAATAAATCTCTAGATATATAACTTTATGTTAAATAAATGTTAAAAAAAAAAATACTGGCTAGGTGGCGGAATCTGCCGGCCGACTGAAAGGGTTCAGCCTCATCCATCTATCCACCCATCCATCCATCTGCGACTCATAAGTGGTTCACAGAGCCTGTCTAGCGCACGGGCTCACACGGGAGTGGACAGGGGACACTTTGTAGAGATTTCGGTGTAGGTGTTTGTTGTCCGTCGTCGTACCGGAGATGGAAGAACCCTTCTCTCCCCCTATGGTGCGAGGAGAGAGAAGTTGTGTGCGTTCTCATCGCCCGCTCTTCACAAAGAGGGAAGAGAGGGGAGCCCTGACATCTCTAAAAGAAAATGCAGTAGTAGGATTGCAGCATAAAAATGATGGAGTTAACAAAAGGAGTACTATTTTCATATTAGTACAATCGCGATGCTGTAGTCATCTTTACAACCCAGTAATGCATGTCTAGTTTGCAGGGATTTCAAAATTGCCCGCTCTGGTTGTGCAGTTCATGTACTGTCAGACCTCAATGAAGCGCAAATGGCGGAATGCGGGACTTTTGATACCTGTAGCACCACACGGAGACCCCTGGGAACGTGTAAAAACCATGGAAATATTGCGCCTGGGATTGCCTGCTGTCGCTTCGGATGCCTTCGAGTTATTCGAGTTGCACATTCATTTTGATCGTGACCCTATCACTTATCCCAGCAATTTGTGTTTTAGTGCGAGGATCTAGGCGACGACTTGTCAGCAACCCCAAAATTACTGGCAAAATAGCTCTGTCCAAAGCAAGCTTGCGATGCGCATCTGGGTCCGCTTCAGCCACCTAGAACTCCTTCAACGTTTGGTACTACACCGCACGACAGTGGAGAAAGCGTTGTCTCGCAGCCGTCGGCTGACTTGCAGTCTTTGCTAATAGTGGTCACTCGCTTCCCTTGTTTCTAAGGCCTGTGTCCTGCTAATAGTGGTCACTCGCTTCCCTTGTTTCTAAGGCCTGTGTCCTGTCAAATCAAGTGAAGCATTTTTCTGTGGTGGTGGTTTTGAGGAGAATAACATAAAGTGTGAATACCGGACGACACGTTTCTCCAACTGGCAGCATACATTCATTTTGACATCCGTCACCAGATGCAACAGTCACCGCGCAGAGTTGAAAGGACATCGGTCAGACAGGCCGTTGTCTAAACAACTGCATGAGGGAGCACGCAAACGAGGTAAAACAGGCAGCTTCCAACCCATCCCTCCACAGCCTCCATCCAATAGCTCAGCACATCGGCTCCTGCCCGTCCTGCGAACCAGAGTTTTCAACCACTACCACTGTTGGAACACATAGGTCGAAATAAGGCCGCAAAATTATTGAAGCCTTTGCCATGTGTCATTCGCCGCAAAACATTGGGTCCCCATCGCTTTGTCTCTCCGACGCCAACGTTTCCTTTCTGCGTCCAGAAATGCAACAAATGTAGGTGCCTTGAAGTAAGGTCACCCACCCTTTAATCCCTCCTCGAGGTTACTTCACTTATTATGCCCCCCTCTTTGACTTCGGCGTGCGCCACCGGCTTAAAAACATGTTTCTCTTTCTTTCCACGTCCACCCTCTCTTCACCCCACCCTCCCTTCCTTCCCTATCCTCCTCCACCCTTCTAACTCTGTGCGGTGACTGTCTCGTCTGGTGACGGATGTCAAAATAAATGTATGCTGCCAGTTGGAGCAACGTGTCGTCCGGTATTTATCCTCTGTGTTATTCTCCTCTAACACCATAACTTCACCAGCACGCTCCATTTCCACGAGCATTTTTCTGTCCTTTCGCTTAGCTTGGCTTTCTTTTTCGTGTATCAATATGTTTAGTGCTGTCGCATAATATTTTCTTTCTGAGCAGGCGAAGAGGCACATTATCCTTGCCAAGCTGTCGGGCATCCCTCTTGTGCTGCCCCGGTGAACAGTGCCAAAGGAGGTGCCCACATCTCCAATGGACGAAAGCGCACACTTGGAGGACGGTGGCGGAATGCCCGCTTCTAGTCCTTGTCTAGAGGGACACTCGAAGAACACTTTTGAAGTTAAAGAAGGTAAGCATACCTAACATTTTTGCCTCTACCAGGGTATTTCGTTTAGAAGACCGTCCAAATGCAAAAGCATAGGTTGAGGGACCTTCATTTGCAATGGGGATGGCGAGGGGGGGGGGGACAGAATGTTGCTGTGCACTTGAAAAGCACAGAAGAGTGTGAATAGGACAAAGAAGAAATTATAATCTCTTGGCCAACGTTCTGAGTGTCGAGCATCAAGCACCATAGCAAATTTCTTTTGCATTATCGCTGACCAAAGTAGAAAATAGTCAATTTTCTACTTTGGTCAGAAATATCTAAATACTCTAGGTCGAAAATACTTTAGGTAGAAAATAGTAAATTTTTGTCATTACCGTAAAATACCGCAGAAGTGTCCAGTTTGTTCAAGTGCCCAAACATTGCCCAAACTTGGGAATTCCGAAAATAAAATTTTAAGCACGGGATTTGACTGGACAAGCACCCATGTCTAGACTAACCTAGTTTTCAGTGAAGTTGGGGTGGGTGCTTCCCCAGTATTTTACGGTAGATGTATTTTTAAGAATGACTTCCTGATACAAATCTTTCTTGCTTTAGGTTGAAAATAGTAATACTTTAGGTAGAAAATAGTAAATTTTACACTTTAGGTGGAAATTTTACTTAAATTGACTTAAATACTTTAGGTAGAAAAATATTAAATTTTTATCACTTGACGTGTTTTTAAGAAAGGCTGCCTGATACAGATCCTTCTTGCTTCAGCAGGTCTTTGCTTTAAATATGGAGTAAATGGCAATGGAAAGCATAAAACGATAGACAAGCAATAAGTAGAAAATATTTTCGAGTTGTTTTGGGGGAATGTGTAGGATTTAAATCATTACAGTCAAATCTGTGCGATTTAAATGACAATTTAAAGGGACAATGAAGGCAATTTGGAAGTTTTATTTGACGATTGAAATGGGCGTCAGGCACGTCTCAAACACTGTTCACCAAGTTCTAGACCGAACAGACATTTGGGTGCCGCCCCAATCAATTAAACGGTTGTGGCAGTAATCGCGCCGGGAACGATGCTTCAGGCCCTCCCAAGATGGCGGCAGAAACGTGAACTAAAGTACGCTGCTGGACGTCGAAGCATGACGGCAACAAGCTTCTCGTCGGACGATCGGTCCAAACGAATGACGCGCTCTTGGCGTTGCAGCGGCATCGGAGAGTCGGGTGGAGAGTCACTGTGAGGCGGCGACCAAGCAGTCGGTGGCTAAGGTTTCTATATACTGAAAGGTGGCGCAATTCCTCCTCTTTCCGTGTTTTCCTACTTTCCATCGAGGGCAATCCTCCTTGCCCTCCTCTCTCGCCACTCCGTTTGCCGCCACGTTTGTGCCAACCCACAGGGCGCACGTAGGCGTGGGCCTGCGTGCCGCGCCATACTTGTTTTGCTATTGCATATGGCGGACTAGAGAATCTTTTTTTTTAATATGAAGACAATTTTATTTTTTAACGTGGGGGAACTAGCATTTGTGCACCTTTATTCGAGTTGTAAAGCACAGGAAGACGTCTCGATCGGCTAATGTAATAACGCATGCAGAGTTAGAATCAGTCGGGTGTAAAGACAAGCTATGTGAAATTCCGCTGAAAGCTGATGTTTTAAAAAAAATGCCAATGTAGTCTTGAGTATTTTGGGACATCCGCACACACTGCAAAAATATGTTGCGTTTACCCGTTTATTGCAGCAAGAGCTGAGGGCAGGCACACGTTAGAATGCACCTCGCCCTGCGCATAGAGTTTCATGGGCAAGGACTGCGTTGCTAGCGGGAGCTCGTGCCGTCATTTTGAGCATGAATTGAGCACGCACCCACAAGGATCGCGATCCTTAGCATATGCTCTTCTAAAGCTTTGTAGTATCTTGAACGAAGTGCATTAGCAGACTTGGCATCACTCGATGAAGGCAAATGGAAGACACCACAACGCGTGCAAAACGAGGAGTTTCGGTAATTTTTTGCATTACTGATCGTTTCGTCAAACCAGCAGTTTGGTTTACTTCGTACACATTTACAAATGTTGAGTACTACCTGCAACTGTTCACATGAGCCCGAATGAATTTGCTACATCTGCATAGTTACGCGGTTCATGCATTTAACTATCCATCAAACATACTCATTTGTGTTCCCTCAGCTGAAACTCTTCCAACCAGTCCGGCGGATCCATTGTTTTTATTGCTGAAGATTTTCTTTTCCCATCGGGACAGCAGAAAGCTTCTTCTCTTTCGTAATGCTGTTTGTACAATCCACAGCGCAGCATGATGGCATTGTGTTGCCGCCAAGGTCGTAATAAAAAATTGCAGAGCCCTTCCACTTCACGTGACGATGGAGGACCAGCGAAGCTGTTATTTTTACGACGTCTAGGACGATGCCTAGAGGGCGACGTCTAGGACAACCTCAAGGACGACTTCTAGGACGGCCTCGAGGATGAGCGCCCTAGAGGATGACGTCTAGGACGACGCCTAGAGGACGACATCTAGGACACCCTCAGGACGACTTCCAGGACGACTTCTAGGACGACCTTGAGGATGACCTCGAGGACGACATCTGTGACAGCCTCGAGGACGATGTCTAGAACGACCTAAAGGAGTACTTCTAGGACGACTCGAGGACGACGTCTAAGATGACCTCAAGGACTACTTCTAGGACGCCTAGAGGACGACGCCTAGGATGACTTCTAGAACGACCTCGAGGACGATGCCTAGAGATGATAACAAGGGAACGGGACCTGAGTATCTAATAATGCCAAGCAAGCTGACCCACGCTGGTTGCTCCCTCTTTTAGAGCGCAGCTCTTAGGCGCCCGTTCCGGCTGGAGCGGCGTCGCCCGTCGGCGTCGTTGTCAGCTTAACCGCGCGTGCATGATGGGTAAATTTCCCCGCTAAATCTAGCGGAAAATTTTCCCTGCTAAATCTAGCGGAAAAGTTTCCCGCTAAATCTAGCGGAAAATTTTCACGGCTAAATTTAGAGGAAAAATTTCCCTGCTAAACTTAGAGGAAGAATTTACCCGCTAAATCTAACGGAAAATTTTCCCCGCTAAATCTAGCGGAAATTTTCCGCTAGATCTAGCGGAAAATGTTTCCGCTAGATTTAGCGGGAAAATTTTCCCTAAATGGGGGCGCAGAAGAGGAGGAGGAGCATAGCCCCTCTCCGTACCTTCCCATCCTCCTCCTCAAGAGCTGCGCCTCTAATTCGACGTTACAGGAAGTTGTAAATGGCTTTTTTTTTTTTTTTTTTTCATTCATACTTGTTAAGACCATTGGGTTTGTTTTCCTGTCAACATCCTCAGACGCATTTTTTCCCAGATCCTAGCGCATAGCAGCTTCGCTGTAAAAAAAAAAAAAAAGACTATGGCTGGGTTTATAGCGCTATGGTGTCAATTTATAGCAGACCACCAAATCGCGTGGGATCGTGGGTCACGTGTTGCGCCCGATCCAATTGAAGTGAGGGGCAGGTTAACTTTTGAGAGGGAAAGGGCATGGGCAAGGAGAAATTTATCTTCCCCATTTCAAACAATGGTTTGCACTACCTTTCGGTATATAGGGACCTTATCGGTAGCAAGTCTGGGGCGCCCTCGTAAAGCGCTAAACCAGAGTTCCGCGTCTTGAGAAGCATCTCCCGTTCCGTCAGCGTGAGGTCACTGAACGGGAGCTCAAACTCGTTCGCAAGCGCGGTGTTGTTGTCTGCTTCCAGGTTGATGAGTCCGACAACAACTAATACGGCCGCTGCTTCACAAACCGCCATGCACTACAGCCAACCGCTGGAACTGTGCTGAGCATCCGCCAAATCCTACCAAAAACCAACAGTACTCCTCGACGTCACCTCCCTTTCCAAAGACAGAAATATTTTTTTTTAATGTTTGTTTTGGTTTACTTAGTTTCTTGCAGGCACAGAAATGAGAGTCACGCAGTTCTAGAAAAAATTGAGTGGCATGCCAGGACCCCAAAGCGTCCGAAAACACATTCTTTTGAAAAAATTTGAATTTGCCTTCATGGTCCCATTAAATCACCTTGATGTTTATTTTCCAACCTGCCTCTGACAGAGCAAGATGAAGAGTCTGCCGTTTCGACTTCCTCGGCCTGGCATTGTGGAGACGCGAGCTGATCCCTCCATTTCCCAGAGGCACATTTCTGGAGTCAAAACCACATACATAGTTGTGAAGAAAGGCAAGTTCCTCTTGCTCCACTACTGCCTGCTCCACAGGTTGCAGCATCAAGCAGCGGTAGCTTAGTTAGACATGAAGCAGGAAGAATGTATTGTAATGCTGCTTTGTGCTTTCCATATTGTTTTTTGATTGCTGTCACTCCTCTCCACGCATAACCTGCGAAGGGTACATTCACTTAGCTGTCTTGCTACACAACTGGGGTATTTTGCTTTTTTGTAGATGCATGCCGTTGTTATGGAGCTCTAGCTCAATGTTTTGTTTTGACTGGCAACTATGGCTCTGCTCCTGACCCGACTCTTAGCAACATTTGTGCGCTGTCTTCCGCAACAGAGCCAGAAGATGTACCGTCTACTTCGGCGGATGAAGGAGCGCTCTCTACGACTGCGGCGACATGTTTCCGCTGCAACTGGAGGGATACAGGGAAAGGGGCATTGCATTCAAGGAAGGTAAGCTATGAAAAGCCTTCTGGTCGAGTCTTCCTCAACCGCAAAGACAGAACCAGACATATTTCGTAGCAGTAGAGGGTTCTCAGCAAGGGCAGATTTTGGCTGAAAAAAGTATATTTGCTTAGTTGTACCCTTAGTCGGAGCGAGGACAGTGGGACGTATCTTTCGAACCCTGGTCTCTGGCACGTGATCCACGTCTTCTGCCGTGGTTTGGCCGCACGCACGTGCTCGAGGAGCACGAGACGCTCGAGCGTTTGTGGAAGGTCGGACAACTGAAGCTCATCCCTGCCGCTCTCATTTTGCAAGTAGGGAGCTTTAGAATAACGCAGCGACGGAAGTGCTGCGCCATTTGCGCCATATTACTTCATGAACGAAAGTCTGCCGCGCCTTGCACCAAAGTGCCATTTTTGTTAAGAATTGTAGCGCACCTGTGTCAAGATGGAACTAAAAAATGGCAATGAAAAAAGTTATTTTATTATTAATCAACTAATCTTAGAGAAGTAGAAGGAGAGGAAAATGGTACAAATGCGTATTTCACAGCATCCCTGCTCACCGTATGCGCCAAGAAAGCGAGAAAGGGAGGAGACGAGAGCGCGCAGGGACGTCAGAACGCCGAGCTCTGATTGGAAGGATTAGTGGGGAGACCTAAAGCTAGCTGCCTTTGTCTCCACTGCACTCGTCGAACGTGTTAGAACGTGGAACGTGGGCGTCCGGCGATTTGGCTCTCGCATTCGAATGCGTTCGACGAGTGCAGTGGAAACAGTGGCAGCTAGCTTTAGGTTTACCCTCTAATCCTTCCAATCAGAGCTCGGCGTTCTGACGCCCTCAAACGCTCTTGTCTCCTCCCTTCTCTCAGTTTCTCGGTGCATGGTTTCATCTTAAGTCAGGTCACGGTCGAAGGCTCGAACACATACAGTTGCGAACACTGATACTAAAAGCGCAAGTCACCGGACATGCACTGCACTTTATTGGTTTAGTCGATGAAAGAACACATGCAAAAAGATGGACGAATGCCATGATGTCGGTTTGGTTGGTCCCAATGGCTTGTAGGGTATTATGCACTTTAAGGTAAACCGAAGTATTGAGTTTGCTCGTCAACCACACTGGCCGGTTGATCCGCCGGTGGATCAACTGGCCTGACAATGTCGGCGATGTAAGGAGCTAACAGTCTCGGTAAATAAAACATTGCACAATAGGATGATGGTGGCTGCTGTGATAAGACAGAATCAGGGTATTGTACTCCTGATGAGAACTCTTGATTATCATGTCTGCCGCATGCCTCCGTACCGTCTCCTCACGAACACGTCGTCAATCTTCACCATTTTGCACCGGAGTGCTGGGAGTTGTGGCTGACATGGGCGAGCACCTGGGTTAGTGTGGTAGGCTCGGAAATTATACTTAGTGGTTGGTACTATTTCAGGTCTGTCTTCTTTGGTCTTGATTGTAGTTTCATCTCTAATTTTTAAATCTGCACAGAAAGAGAAGAAAAATGTGGTTTATTTTATTTCGAAGAAATACGGTGGTTTCCATGCAGCTGTCGATCGAAAGAGCAGCAAACTTTGACTTCACTCTGGTACCAACGCTGCCATAGAGCAGTGTCCCTTTTAAAGGACAGGTGTAGGTTTTTATCATATTTGTGTGTGGTTTTGTTTTCAGTTCATCATAGAGTCCTGAGTTTGGTGGGTTCATAAAACTTCGGGCACATTTTTATTGATAGAAGTGCATGTCGCTCGTTTTTGCTGGCATTTGGCATAAATTCTTTTACAGGCTAAATAAACTACCATGTATAAATGGGGAGGGGAGAGAGACTTTATCCCAACTGAAGTGTTGTGCCATGATTCATTTCTCAACCATATTTAATACCCATTGTTAATGGAACCTGCTCTGACCAGAGCCTCATTTCTAAAAAGAAGGCTCTTTGTACCTTTTGCACCCTATCTATTCTGATCACAAAAGGTAATATGTAATATGCTCGAGTATCAAAGAGGAACACCATTGATCACTATCATAAATGAACTAATTTAAAGATGCAATCACTTACCCATTCTCAAGTGATGTGCTAACAGATGTTGGCATCTGCTCCAGAAGCATCAGTGGCTGGTCCAAACCAATATTTTGCATGCTACAGAACCTGCTACAAAAGGTAAAATGTTGCTTCCATCACTGATAACATATGTGAACGAGCAGATGAAGCGAGCAGATCAAGCTCTTCCTTGACTTTGTAGGCAAATGATCTTGCCACATTAAAAAAGTGGCAATCTCTGAATCATCGGGGTTGGTGGCAAGTGCGCTGAGCAAGGCATGCCTTTTCATTTCCCGCATGAGGTTGGAGGCTGGCCATGTTGATTTGAATACTATAGAGATCACAATACTGATGTGGTTGGATTTGTTCCAAGAGTTTGTAGACGAATGGAGTTTTTGTCTGGACATTTATGACGCACCAAATGGGTGTTCTGAAATATTGGCTGCACCGTGTGCAGTCACTATACTTCTGAGGAGACTCGCAGCAACATTTGTGCGCTCTTTCCCAACAGAACCTGAGGATGTACCGCCTACTTCGGCTGAAAGCGTGCTACCTGATGATGGCGGCAGTATGTCTGAATGTCCACTGCAACCGGAGGCACACGGGGACACTATCATTGCAGTTAAGGAAGGTAAGTGTATAAGACTCCACTGCTTTGTCTGAAAAACAAAAATGCAACTTACAATAATTTTTATAGCAAAAGGCGGTTTGTACAACCGCCTGTCACAAAGGGATGTCCTTGAAAGATGATCCCAGATGAAATCCCAGAACGCGAATGATTCTTTTAACGCCTTGATTTGTAAAAGGTGCTCAAAAGTTGCCTCTCTAAGTACTGTCAAGTGTGCCGTAGCTCTCGTAGTCTTCAACCTGTGTCCCTGAGGCTTTGAGAAAGTTCTTTTAGAGATGGGCATTGAGTCACTCGGACGAAGGTTGCAAAGGCCCATGTGAAGGCACTCGGGTCTTCCGAGGCATCGCGCAAGAGATAAAAGATGGAAGCTTTGACCAAAGCATAGAAGGAAAATGCAGAGGAGAGATTGACGTACGCTCCTGAAGCATTTTAAGTCAAGTGGCAAGTGCCATCTAAAGTGGAAAACAATATGGATTTTCAAACACGTTTTCCTCAGCTTCATGTTTTGACCAGTTTTTCATTGCTCAAAAACTATTGTTCGATGACTGAGGTACCTCCGTAACTGCTGTGCAGTTTTTCTGGAGTGAAATTTACTGGAGAACTAGACTATGTGCTTACTTTTTCAAGATTGTTCTTTCTTTAGCGAGAAAATGTAGACTTTTGTAACGGTAAAAAAATGAATGAAATTATCCCCTTTTTCGAAGTTTAGCTTAATGCTATATATTGCACTTAAAATTATTTGAAACCCACTGTTGATTAATTGTGACATTTTGGTACTGTTTTGTAATGATAGTTTTTTTCCCTCAACACTACTAGTTGTATAATATTTGTGACATATGAGGCTGTAACTTGGCACTAAATTGATCTTTTCAGCTGAAAGTTGGTGTAGCCCCCCAAGTTTGCATGCCTAGTATACCCTGCCAATTTCATTGAAATAGCACCAGTACTTAAAAAATAGACTCTCCAAGGGAGTGCCTCCCCTTGACCATGGAGTGTTACCAGGTGACTTGCTCCTACGCTCTTATTGGGTCGGAGGGGCTGCAGCCTTCACAGTTCGCCAAGTTATCATGAAATGGAGTATAGTTGGTCACCAGATCCCTATTGAAAACTGCTATTCCAATCGGGATGACCAGTTGGACAAATGCATCCCAATAGACCCTTTTCAAAAGTCCACACCAATGCCTGTCCGCCATTGCTCGATCACATACTCTGAGCACGTAATGGACACTAGGGCTGCTTCAGCGTTCGGTGAGGACTCTGATTTAATCACGTGCTTCGTGTCCAAGGATGGATGGATGGATGCTAACAGCTGTACCCTTTATATTGGGCAGTAGCTTGTGCCACCTAGCCTACAAATTAAGAACCAAAAGTGGGATTTCTTTCCTTCGACAATTTGCTTATCCTCTGCAATTCTGTAACATTGGGAGTCACCAAGCATTGGTGACAGCCAATGTTGCTTGATGGACCTTTGTAAAGTGTCTATTAGAAAGCTCAGTTCCAATTGGAATGACCAATTGGTCATACGAAAACCAAATCATTTCTGCGACTCCAGTTGGTACCAATTGAAAAATGCAAATTTGTAGCAAGGTCCCTTTTCTTTTTCTTTCTGCGATCTGCGCGCGCGATATTGGTTCCCGTGATGTGCAAGTTTTTAGTGGTGCCCCGCATGCTTATTGCAATGTGAAGTGAAAATCTTCTGTGCCCACAATCTGCAGTATCTTTTCCCTTTACATGCGAGTTTGCAGCGAGTTCCAGTGCTTTTGTCCGCGACCTGCGGGCATGATATCGGTTTTCGTGACACCCGAGTTTGTAGAAGGTTCTCGCGTGTTTATCGCACTGTGAAGTGCGCATCTGCTGCCTTCACGATCAGTGGTATCTGTTCCCATGACGGAAGCTTGTAGCAAATTCCCATGTGTTTATCGCACCACGGAATGCGGTTACCGTTTCACGTTTGTTTCACACAATGTTTGTCACACATTTTTTGTAAAATATTGCTGCTGCATTTTAAAGATGGCCCACCCCATATTTTTCACCATTTATCTGTTCATTTTGGGTGGGCATTCTTACGGGATTTTACGGTAATTGACGAAGTCGGCCGTCGTAATGGTATCGGATCACTGGGAATACTTCTGCCTCTTGGCCACTGAGTGAAGCAGCTTTTTCCTGACTTTGAAGGCAAATGATCTTGGCAGATTAAAAAAAAGAAAAAGGTGCCAATCTCTGAATTGTTGGGGTTGGTGGCAAGTGCAACGAGTTCAGCGTGACCTTTTTTATTTCCAGCGTGATCTGG
Source organism: Ixodes ricinus (assembly GCA_037355805.1). Classification (NCBI taxonomy): domain Eukaryota; kingdom Metazoa; phylum Arthropoda; class Arachnida; order Ixodida; family Ixodidae; genus Ixodes; species Ixodes ricinus. The sequence goes on from JAZHYW010054967.1 coordinate 118,267, forward strand.
ATTTGAATACTACCGGGATGATATACACCAACTCATGTTTACAAACAAACCGGAGCGCCCGGAGTGCCCCTAGCGGACGCCACCGGCGCCGCGCATGCGCGATGGGGGTGTGGGCAACAAGCTCGCCGTCGCCCATAAACGAACCATTGAAATGCGATGTTATCGGCGTCGGTGTGAGCCCCCTGCCCTTTATCGCTTTCGAATTGTTGATTTTACGTCTTCCTGGCAATGTCTGACTACATGAGCGGCGTCAGCGAAATTAACGAGGCGCGTTACACCGCAAAACTTCGCGTGAATAATCTGACATGCGGCGATTCATTCCGCGCGGACGCCGCAGAATCTACGCTAAAGCCTGATTCACATGATGAGATTTCGCTCGCAATTTTCAGTCGCGACGTCGCTCGGGCTGCAGATGCGTGATCCGCAGCTGAGATGGTCGACGTCGATACTGAAAATCGCAAGCAGAATCGGACGAAGTGAATCAGGCATAACAAGTCGGTGATGGCCGCTGGTGACAATAATCAACATCTCCTTGTATCTACTGTTTACGTCGAGCCTGCTTACTAACCTTCAAACTTAAGTCTTTTGAGGTTTGCACTTCTTATCGCAAGTACTGGGCCCACATTTGGTCTACGGGCCGGTGTCGTCTAAAAGAGCAGACGACAAGCAGAAGCGTTTGAAAGAGCAGACGACAGTTCGAACGATCAGACGGCCGTTCGAACTTCAAGACGCACTGAACGTAGTCCGCAGGTGGGCCGTACAACTTGACGGGTTTCCGGCGTTCATGTTGGAACAAAACAAATAAATCTGATGACCACAAGTATCCGTGAATTCAACCCAAAGTGCTTCCCGCCCAAGCAATTGTGGTCCGGCGGCGTCTGGTTTACCATTCTTACTGCACATATCCACGGTCTCGGACGAACCGAGAACATGAAAACTGATCTTCAAACCTTTCTCGACTCTTTTAGTACAGCCCCAGTCGCGGCGGTTTGACGAAAAGGCATGTTTTCGTCAGGTTCCTTTCAAAACAACGCAGGAATGCACGCCTCACATGGGGCCTTCCGCCCACAGCCCCAGACCGGAAGTGCGACCGACGCGCCACCACCGCGCCGTGACGTAACAGAGATGAGTTCGTGTATACACGTGCTGTTGAATTGGTGCCAAGAGTTACGAACAAATTATGTTATTGTCTAGACCAGTGGTTCTCAAATGGGGGTCCGCGGACCCTCAGGGCTCCGCGAAGGCATTCTAGGGGTCCATGAAACCCTGCCTAATCAGTCAAGCCCGGCAATAAACATTGTCTTTTCTGAGATCGAAAAGGGGTTTTTCCATTTTCGGGCTAGTTTTTTCGTGTGTATGTCAATAAGAGAAGACTACTTTACACTAGCTCTTAGTTAAATCCAGTTATTATGTCATTATTAAATTTAACCTCTACATCCCCCTCACCTCACCACGAAAGGGGTCCTCCATCATCTCCGCTGATCCACAAGGGGTCCGCGAAACATAGATGGTTGAGAACCACTGGTCTAGACATCTATGACGCATCAAGTGTGTGTTCTCAAATACCGGCCGCACCTTGTAGTTACGCTGCTTCTGATGTGACTCGCAGCAACATTTTTGCCCTTTCTTTGTCAACAGAACCAGAGGATGTACCGCCTGTTTGGGATGAAAGCGTGCTACCTGACGATGGTGGCAGTATGTCTGATTGTCCGCTGCAACTGGAATCGCACGGGGACAGTAACATTGCAGTTAAGGAAGGTAAGTGTTAAAGATGCCACGAGGTTGAGCTTTGTCTGAAAAACAAAGATGCAACTAATTATACAGTGAAATCTCGGTATAACGAACTTCAGGGGGCCGCAGAAAATTGTTCGTTATTCTGAAAGGTCGTTATAGTGAAAACCACGAAATTAATCATAATTACTAATTTTCCAATGATTAAAACGTCCCAACTTTACAACGGTGGGTCTTTGAACTCGTTTCTCACAAAGGTGTACAAGTCAACATCAGACAAAGCACATTTATTTAAGGTAGTCGGTGATTTATTTTTTTTTATGCGTGCAGCACAAATTTTGCAGCACAAAAACTTTTTTTTTATGCGGCAACATTGCAGCACAAACGCCGGCTTGCTTTGTAGACACAATAAACACCAAAAAAGCCGCGTCTGACAAGGCTGAGAGCACACGCAGAAGTGAGAAACAAAGATGACAAAGATAAATCCAATGCGTCGCCGGTGACGCAGCCAGTGCGGTGTCGCCGAAGACTGGCGTGCTTCATAAAAAAGCCGTGAACGTAAAAAAAAAAGAAGGAAAGAAAATCGTCAACGCGAAAAGAGTTACGTTTTCGCCACGCTTCCTCCACAAAAAAAAAAAAGCAAAAAAAAAGTTCTCTTTAGCGTGTTTTTTTTTTTTTCCCACGTTTCTAGATTTTTTGCACACCTGCTCCCTGCCTCCCTCTCGCCCTTGACGAACCCTCGCCTCTGCGCGTCTGCGCTGGTAAAACCCGTCGTCGTTTCAACAACAAAAAAAAAGAAAGAAATAGTATTCAGTTTTCCGTTACCTCTTGCGCTGTCTCGCGTTTTCGACGGAGTGAGTTGCAACTTGCAAGGTGTCCGCTCGCCGTGTCGTCTGCTAGCCTGCCGCTCTGGCTGCCGTGTCAGATTCACTGAAACCTTAGAATTCCCGCACTTCAGAATATGAGTTCGTAGTACTGAGGCGTTGTTAACACGATGCGGAGCTAAATATAGCGCTCGTTATTCTGAAATGTTCATTATTCTGAAGTACGTTGTAGTGAAATAATTTTGCATTACAACCATAGGCAGTCAGCACGGGATTTTTCAGAAGTTTGTTAATCTGAAAAGTTTGTTAAAGTGCAGTGATGTGATTGCTGCGCCAATTGCGCCAAACTGCGCCAAGGGGCTAACCCTGCTACATCCTGCTACATTTCGCCAAAATATGGGTAATCTGCGCCAAGCCTGCTCCAAAGGACAAATTTAGGTCGCCTTTCAAAACCAAAACTAAACTGAGTACTGTAATTGAGCAGGCGTGTGATATGTAGCGCAAGCGGCCACCCTGACAAAGTACCGTGCATCAATCTTCCACCCGGTCTTGCATGGTTTTCCCGGCATCTCGCGTTTCGCGCTCTTGTCTTGTGGGTCTCGTCTCTTCTTTTATATTTTCAGCGATAGACACGGATGTGTGCAGACGCTCCGACGCTCGCGTGCCGGGTACCAGCTATGCCGTCATGCTGTGAAACGAAACCATGTTTTTGCGCGGCAGGAGTTACTTTGTAAGCTGAAGCAACGGCCGTGGGAAGACTATATTTGGTCAGTGCCTTTCAGTGACCGTGGTCGCGCGACGTCGAATGTTGCCATTCCCACATCACCGCAGATATGGTACTTTCTAAGATGAAACTAAGTACCACCGCATGTTCATCAACATTCCTGTTCTTGTTTAAATCATACGTTACTACAAAAAATTCATCTTTAATTCAAAAACTGCTCTGTCAAAGTATTGTTTATCTAGATTCCTCTCGGTGGGCCTTCTTTCGAGAGGGACCTCGGTACGTGAAAAATCGGCTGTGAAAGAAAGTTGGTGAAGAGAAGTGAGCTAAAGCAAAGAAGGCAATGTCTGCACGCTGAACCCGCACAGCACGCTCGCTTGTCTCGAGTTCAGTCGTTGCACAAAGCAGTCCAAGAGCGTTTTGAGGCTGGCTCGCAATGTCTTGCATCGATGCACTCACGTTATTTATTTTTTGTGTGTTTAGCTTGTACCTCGTTTGCCGGCCTGGCAAGCACGCGCCACTGGACTGTTTTTGTCGCATGTTCGGAAGTTACATTTTGTGCACAATTTTGGGGATAAGGTATTGATGGAGCTGAAGAGCATGGTTTCGGTTTCGATCGGACAGCCGTTGTCTGCGCTCGCGTGACGAAGCATGCCCAACAGCAAGTCTACCGAAGTTGGCCTCACGTGCAGGCGAACATGATTGCGTGACTGAGGCACCAGCTGGGACGCTTGGAACTCATTGTTTTACGTTTGCTTACTTTTGACGAAAATCTGGCACGTCGGTGTAGTAAATACTTGTCGCCAAAATGTTATAATTGGAAATGCGGTCACCCGAGAAAATAAAAAGAGCAGTGCCTGCGTGAACCTGCGTAAGAGACGGGGTCGCCACATGCCGGTGGTGACCGGCAGGGCCGGGGGCGGGAGCCCCGGAAGAAGGAGGAACGTCCGATGCGGTCGGTGGCTGAAGCGTAACTCTTTATTCAACGGTCAACAACGTGGGGTTGAAGCGCCACGGGGACGCCAACCTGATAACACGGGCGCACTGGTGGAACAGTGGCGCGCATCTCAGGTACTGTGTACAGGACTAGTGAAAAATTGAAATACTACAGTCGGGAACCAGTAAAACGGTGGCAAACGGTTTTTCAAAATTGCTTGGCAATGCCTACAGCACTACACTTGTGGGATGTCTGAGCAGTAAAAGCAGAAGCAGCGAAGTTCCGTCACAACACGTCACATCAGAACACAACACAACACAAAGTGCCCTTTGTTTGTACAGCACTTAAAACGAATATTTTTATTTTTCTCAGAATATCTGCTCCAAAATTTACTTTTGCTGCTCCGAAACACTGTCTCGGCTGCTCCAAAAGCCGCTTTGCTGCTCCAAAATACCGTTTTGGTTGCTCCAAAGAGCCACATTTGCTGCTCCAAAACACTGTTTTGGTTGCTCCGAAAACGTGCGCCAAAATGGCTTAGGCCAATCACAACACTGAAGTGGTGTTCGCTGTACCGAGATTTGACTGTAATTTTTTATAGCAAAAGGGGTTTTGAATCTCACTGCTAAAATAGAGTGTTTAATTGTGAAAATCATGATTAAAATATTTACTGTTCTCAATATTATTAAACTTTTTTGTATATTGGCCGAATGTTGGTATGGAATAGCAAACTTCAGGTTTATTCATACTTAAGGTTTTTTTTCCAATTGATGCCTTCTTTTGATGATGGCAAGTAGAAAGTAGGAAATATTTCAGTCGCACATTTCTTATTTTTCTGCCTTCACTGTTAAGAAGAGTGCCTCATGGCAGTGGCTGTGGTGGCACAAGGCTGCAAAAATGCAAGCTGTTATTTTTTATCTCATATCTCTTCCAATTTGAAATGGGGTATGCTCTGACCAGGTCCATGAACCACGTTTAGAACGTCATATTGCGCTTCCCTCGCTGACAAATTGAGTAAATGTAGTGGTATTGAGGATGATTTGTGTAAAGAAAAGCTGGAACTAACTGTAACAATGGTCGTTTTGTATAGCTCTGTGTTCAATTAAGCTGACCTTGATTTGATACAAAGGTGGGCTGCTGCGCACAATGTATGAAATGCTTCTGCTAGAAACCATGTCGTGGAGCCACTTTTTGTTTCAACGCTTCCAATACAGCATTAATTACCGTATAAACCGGAATATAGGTCAAATTTATTTTTGAAAATGGACCTTAAAAGTTGACTCTCGTCTTATATAAAGGTCATTAGCAGAAAAACAAAAATAATCTCGCAAGACTGGGTGGCTGAAGCCGCCATCTTGTTTGTCTTTGTAATAGTACTCGTCCACTTCTCACGACGGCCACGATTCCCTTTCACTTGTGTTCCTTGTTTTGTTACATCTACCGTTGCCGCTCCCGGAGTGATAATGAGCGGAAGTAGAAGACAGTTCACGGTAGCCTTCAAGAAGAAGGCAATCACCTATGAAGAGATCCACGGGAATCTTGCAGCGCAGCGAAAGTTCGGTGTATCGGAGAAGAGCATACGCTACTGGCGCAGGCCAGAGACAAACACTGGCAGCGCGCAGCAAGGTGAAGAAAACTTCATAACGTGGAATAACTGCAGTGTACCCCGAATTAGAAACAGGTGGCAAATTTAATTCGGAATCTGCGCGCCAGACCTACCTGTGATGTCGGAGTGCATCCGTACGAAAGCCGTCGAGGTTCCTCGTGGCCTCCGGGATCTTGAGGAAGTAATTCAAAGGGACGGCATCGTTCCTTGGAATTGCGTTATAGCTGCGTCCCACTAGAGCGACAGACAGCAACAAACGACAGCGACACAAGACAACGAGCGACAGACGACATCGACAGACAGCCTGTTTGTCGGAGTCCGCCGTCCCACCTGGCGGACTCGGCGCAGAATACGGGGGCAAGGAGTTGTCAACAAAACACTTCAAAATACACAGACAAACAGAGTCTGGCGACGCAGTTTTCGTGTTTTGCTCTTTGGGCATAAAATGCGCTGAACAAACACGGGGAAAGTGGAGACGATTCCTTTATTTCTTGATTAAAGGTTCCGCTTCTCTTCATTTGCCGTTCGTCGACTTTTTGCAAACAGTTGTGACAATTGACACCAAACTGGTTCCGAACTAGAACACCCGAATCGTTCCATTTTTGGGCCGTTCGAGGCATTCTAGGTGAGCGCCTCGGAATTTCACGCCGATTTTGAGGATGTTTATAATTTCATATTTGTATGATCGAGGGCAGGCGTTTTTTGGTGGACAATACGGCATCCTGATTATCACAGAACGTGATGGCAAGTCTCTGTCTGCCGGAATGGCTTGCCGCGGAACGTCGTGTCCTACTTTGTGGTGAGCGGTCTTACTTTGGTCAGTCCTCGCACATGGGTGTATCCATCCTGATGCAGGGGCGTAGACTTCGGCGTCTTGAAGCACCACCTCGTGCACCAAGTTTTCGCGAGCAAAACCAGCCACAGCAAATTCCCTTTTGCAACACGACCGCCCGGCGCCAGCCAGAAAGCCACGCCCACGACCACTATGTGCGCAATCGAGGGACCGGAACTGCGGGGCCGGGAACGAGGAGTGGCTGCCAAGGGCTTCTCGTTCCGGGAGGAAGGGTAGAAGGGTGGGAAGGGAGGCAACAGAAGGCATAAGCGGGCGAAGAGGATAAGTTTGTCTCCAAGAGATGTTCCTCAGTGGGACTGCATGCTGCGCTTCAAGTCCAACGACAGACAAGAACTCGTCCGTCGTCGATCGTTTGTCGGCGATTGTCGCGGGTGTTGGTCATTGCAGTGGGACAGCATCTGCGACATAGAACTTTGTGGTGTCGTCGGACAAAAACTGGTGTTTGTCGCTCTAGTGGGACGAGGCTATTGGTGAACTCGTCGTCGGACGAAGGTTCTGAAGAATCTGAGTAGTAATGCTGGCGTGCTTTCTGTTTTATTGTGTGCGAAGCAATTAAATAATTGTGCCGTGTTTTCTCGTTCTTCCGTATACTTGGCCAATTTTGTTACCAGGGTAAGGTTGCATTTTCTTGCCATAAAAACGTTTTTTTGCTTTTTGCAACTTGTAAATTAGGGGGTCGACCTATATTCCGGTTCGACCTATATTCCAGTTTATACGGTAACTTGAATTTGACTCATGCTAAAATTTTACTTTTCACTCTCGGGATCCATGGTCCATGTACTATGACACAAGCCTGGGCAAGACAGAACAGATGCCTAGTTTCTTGTAACAGGTGCATTGAATCAATACTTACCAAGATAATCGAGAAAAAAAATATCTTGAGACAGATTTTATTGTTGCCGAGGGCATGGCCTCCACATTATTGGCGAGAACTCCAGTGTGTGGAGTATGCTTACCTTGGCCCATCCAAACTAGTTGAAGCATGCAAAAGTTATGCTTTCTCCTCTTAGACTAATACTAGTAATTAAATGATCTGCAGTGTGTGCCTTCCTCGATTTGAAATATTCAAGTGCAAAGTTGTGTAGACATCAGGATGTTTCTGGCATGTCGGAAACAGTCCTTCCTGTAAAAAGTGTGTGACTTTTCCTATGTCTGCTCAAATTTGAGAGAACGAAATTTATCCGATGCATGTCTCCAACAGAGCCAACTGATGTGGAATGGCAGAGTTCCAACCAGGAGGAGAGCAGCGGCTCTTTTGCCCACGAGCAGTGGGACCAGGGACAGCAGGAGGAACAGTACGAGCCCGAGAGCTACGACTGCCGCTTCTGCCCTTTCTCCAGTTTCATCAAAAGCAAGGTTGCTGTTCACGAAAGGACACACACGGAAAAGCCGAACTTCACCTGCAACCACTGCCAAATGGCATTCACCACCAGGCAGAGTTTGAATGTTCATACAAGCACTTTCGGTGGCAAAGCGCACTTCAAGTGCTCTGGTTGCTCACGAATATTTCTGCGGAAGGGTCGCTTGCTTGCCCACCAAAATATTTACCATGTATGTGAAAAGCGTTACAAAGGCGACACTTGCAGCAAACGATTCCCGTCGAAAAGCAGCGTCACACGTCACCAAGATGTACCCGTGGACACAAATCGCATTAAATGTACCACATATCAGCAGACATTTGAGCCGGAGCAAAACTCGATGAAGCACCTCAGCCACAATGTCTGCAAGGAGATAGATGTTCGTCAGAGCACCGATGTAGATGAAAGGCCTTTTCAGTGCTCCAAATGCCCCAAAGCTTTTAGAGAAAAATGTCACTTGGCTACTCATCAAAGGTCTCACATGGATGAACGGCCCTTTAAATGCCCCAGATGCGCTAAAGCATTTCAGACGAAGTCTCGTATGACTGCTCATATGGTAACAAGGCCTTTTAAATGTCCCTTCTGCTCTAAAACATTTCATTTGAGGTGTGGTTTGACAGCTCATAAAGGAGTTCACATGACTGAAAGACCCTTTAAATGCCCTTTGTGCCCCAAAGCCTTTAAAAAAAGTGTCACTTGACTGGTCATAAAATAACTCACACGCCTGTTAGGCGCTTTAAATGTGCCCTCTGCCCCAAGAGATTTCTAACAAAGTCGAATTTGACTACTCATCAGGTAACTCACGTAGACGAAAAGCCTTTTAAATGTGCCACCTGCCTTAAGCTATTTAGAACCAAGTTTAATTTGAGAAATCATGAGATGATTCACACAGGTAAAAAGCCCTTTAAATGTACCACCTGTTTTAAGTCATATCAAAATAAGAGTGGCTTGACAAATCATGAACGGAGTCACACCAAGGAAAGGCCCTTTAAGTGTGCCACATGCCACAAAGCATTTGCAACCACGTCTATTTTGTATAGACATGAGATAATTCACTCTGATGACAGGCCCTTTAGATGTGCTGCATGCCCTAGAGCATTTCGGACCAAGTCTAGTTTGACTAGACATGAGATGGTTCACACAGATAAAAGACCCTTTAAATGTCCCTTCTGTCCTAAAACATTTCCTAGGAAGTCTTCCTTGACACATCACGAATGGATTCACACGGGTGAAAAGCCCTTCCAATGTACTTCCTGCGACAAAGCCTTTCGAAGAAAACGCTACTTAACTGCGCATAAAAAAGTTCATGAGGTCCTCACAGAGAAGCCAGCTGTATAAGAAGGTTCAGCAATAGGTGATGAGGAAATCGCTTTCAATGCCACACCTGCCCTCATGCCTTTTGAAGAAAGTGGCGAATTACTATTCAGGAAAGGATGATGTGTGGATGAAAGGCACTTTAAAGGCCCCAGCTGCCTTAAAAAAAACCTGAAAAGAAAAAAAAATGTTTTTTTAACAGTCTGGTTTGGACACTCTTGTCAAAAAATTAATTTTACGCGAAATAAAAATTTTTTTATAGCAATATTAACGGCGCGAGACTCGATTCAGTTGGCAGTCTCCTCCTTTCCACTTGTTTTCTCTCGGCATTTCGGGCGCATGGAGGAGAGGTGGATCGGCTTCGCCTTCATGACTGTGATGGTAGTTCCGGAATGACCCGTGATGTCATGGACTTCGCGCGCATAATTTAAAACAAATCTCTCTCCGTCAATATTGCTTTAAAAAAAATTTTGCGTAAAATTTTATTTTTGCTTGCGTGTCCCAATTAAAATTTACAAAAAAAAACTTTTTTTCTTTTCAGGGGTTTTTTAGGGGAAACATTGGAAAAAATAAAAAGATACACCTTTCGTAGCCCTCATACTTTACTCTTCACGTTTCAAATTTTTTTTAACTGCCCGTAACTGGTTTGTCGTCTGCTATCGTAATGCAGTGTGTGCCCTTTCCATCTTTTACCCTCCCGAATCAGTCGAAATGCCCAGATGTATGTATGTGGCCCCTCAGTCGAACGAAATGGCACCTCCTAGAGAGCCCTTAGTGGAATGGTCTATGTGCCAGGAGCCATATTTAAATGGCCGACCCACCCATTCGTGTTCCCTTCGGTAGCTTGAACATTCACGAGACTTCAGAAAGGTAAAAGGCTCTTTATGCGCCAATGCTATGAAAAGGCACTTTCAAAGAACGGGTGCGTGGTAGCCCTTCAACTGAGCGATATGCCGTAAACCTCATTCAAATGCCACAAGCCCTCGGAACGTTCCGCATTCCAATGACTGTCGGTGCGTTACACTTGGTGCCATACAGTGTCCCTGCTCCTTTTAATTGCACGCTAGCAATGCATGACACAGTGATATGAAATGTTTTACTAGTATGCGAGGATATGTTAGTACAACATATGCGTAGCCCCGTTGACATGGTTCAAGACTACTTCTGTTTCTTGTGTATTCTTCAAATGAATCTATGACAAGCTGGAAAAACTTCGAGCCCCGGAGCCTTCACTTAGGTGTATATATTGTACATATGTGCTGGACAAATATTTCAATAAATGTGGTGTTTTTTTGGTTTTTTTTTTTTCAGTCCTTCATGTACATTTTTGCATTACAATAAAATATGTATAAATATATATTTGATATCAAGCTGTCATTAAAAATGTTTGGCACTGAGCCCTATTTGTCCGAGGGTTTGTTACCAAGGTAATTTATTGTAGTATTGTAGTTTGGGGTAGATTTCATTTAGCCCTGGATGTATACTCTCACGAATGGAAGGATAGACTAAAATAGCTGATGCTTGAAAGAGGGTAGAATATCCGCAAGTCACTCACAATCCACGCTCGATGGGATCAGGACAGAGAACAATTGCCTCTATTTGTAGGCCCACGGACATTAGGTATATGTACGAATGGATTTTCTACTTTTCTGTGGCAACTGGCTCGTTGAACCGTAAAGTATATTTTCGCTCGTGTGAAACCTGGTAAGTCTCGAGTGATGAAAGTGCTGCGCTATTCCGCCAAATTGAACCATGAACGCAAGTCTGCTTGCCATTTTTGCACAAAGTTGCGCCATACCTGAGCTGATATGAGCTTTAACAAAGCAAACAATAATTTAAAGGGGTACGGAAACCAAATTCTGGAGCTCATTTCTTTGTTTCAACACGGCGCGGGTAGCAGTAGAACCACAGAAACATAAATATTGCGCTAGAAAACACAAGAAAACATATTTTAAAGTGAATTAGACGATAATCAAAAACCACCTGGTAGTTGGTTTATGAAGCTTCAATGGAATGTCGTGGCGACAACATGCCTCTGAAAGTAGCGCCACAGCGGTATGTCCACTCACGGGTATAGATTGCCTAGGCCTGAACGCCGAGGCGCCTTGGTGTGAAAAGTTCGGAAAAATTCGGAGCGTTGCCATGGTTGCCTAGATCACGTTTATGACCGATGCCACCAAGCGAACTGCGCAGGCGCGCGCATTCCGGAAGTTGCGCCGTCGCCATGCTACTTGTAGTCATCAGCCCGCTTCCTCTCCGCGTCCTGCCTGCGTTGCCGCCGGCCGTGTCTCGGTTCGCTGCGTAATATCACCGTTCTGGACGCCCCGGGATCGACTTCTCTTCACCACTAGTGTCAGTCAGGTAAGTATTCCATGAAATTATATTGTTTGTGATACGTTAGTTTGCCGGGAAGCGTAAAAGAGTAGTCACCGTCGACGTTCGCTGGTGTTGGTCTTACGCGAGACTGCCACTTCTGTTCCTCGAAAAGAAAAGAAACAAAACAAGAAAACGTGACCACTCTGCCGCACGGGTGTCTCGGTGAGCTTGCAAATGAGTGAGCGGTTAGTGCGGGCAAACTGTGCGGGTATATCAAAGGAGCATCGGCTCCAGGGAGCACCGCAAAACAGTCAAGCGCGTCAGTGGGCTCGGACCTGACCGCTGCTACGTCTTGTGCGCCGCGATTAATCTATAGAATGAAATAAATGCAGCAACCGCTGTAAAACAAAAAGACTGGCTTTCTCGGGGTGGTTCCCGAGTACGCGGAGAAACTTTTGATTAGTTGGCGGCAGTGCCAGCTGACAGCTGGGTACCCCAGGCACAAGCGAGCTCTCGCCCAGAAGGCAAGCGCGCATATGAACAAGGAATGCGCTTCGCGTGTGTTGAAAAAGGAGCAACGGTAGTTGTCCCATATTTAAGAATGTAGGTGCGTGGAACGTGGAACCAAACGCTAACAGTCGCCTCACAGATTTTTTCTCCTGTATCTCGGTTGCCGTTACTGAGTGTGGGTGGAGATGTAACACCGGTCAAAATGAGATCGTAACGTAATAGCTACAAAAAAAAAAAAAGTCTAGTGTGTGTGAGGCATTTTGGTGCTGATTCTTTTACAGTACAAGTTGCACTACAAATTGCATTTTGCAATGTTCTCCTATTTTGTTTAGCAACTGATGATTTGTTTTGTTTAGGAAAGTAGGTCTCATATCAAGCCATGATTATTGAGATTCTATTACTTCATTGTTATAGTGCTCGTTCTGATCTTCTAAAGCATAGTGATGCTTGAAACATATGCTAGTGCAGGAACTAATACAGAAAGCCATGAAACTAATTTTTGAGCTTAAACAATACATTTTCTTTTCAGGTCTTTTTGAAATCAGAATGGCGTGTGCAGTGGTCGATCCTAACCAGCAGGAATGGACCTCCAAGACGAAGTCCCTGAATCCGTTCTTTGGAAAAGAACAGATTTACAGGTATGTAACTCAGTGTAGAAGCACCATGATTTAAGAAACGTTTAGGTGCTGTCACTGTCCGATGGAGTATTCAGATTATTTGGCACAGAGTGAGCCCTCTAGTCTAAATGCTACCTATAGCCGTGTTTACATGAATGCGACTTAGTCGCATCGAATCCAGTTGTCGCATTCCATGCGGTCATGTAAACAACATAATGCGCATCGCATTCAAGTCGCTAGACAGAGGTGGATCGAGATGGCGAGTGCGCATTCATTCAGCCCATGTAAACGGAGGTCGCATCGCATTTTGGAACGGGGAGGATTATGGGAAGGCGCTTGCTGCGGGAGCGAGTGAACAGCTGAGAACATGGCGGCGGCCAACCTCGTCGGCGACACGGAGAACGGTCCCGTATGGTCGCCCGCAATTTTTTCCCGAGAACAAACGCGAGCTTTTATTGCCATCATAAGTAAGCAGAATATAGCGGAGCTCCTCGGTGAGGACGGCCCCTTGTCCAAGCCTTGCGAAGTACGACTTGCGCGTCCGAAGGGGTCCCAAAGGCTCCGGCGCAAGCACGAACGACACCGAGAGCTCCGAGCACTGTAGAGCACTGCATGGTAGCGCAGAACGAGCAGTTCCTACCTCGGTGCCGTTCCTGGCTGCACAGGAGCCTTTCGAACTCGGGGTCCGGTTGCGATCGGCGAGGCCTGGCGCGGCGAAGCGCAGAGGCGTCCTCAAAGCCTGCGCACACACGTCGCCTCTGGTCTAGAGTGACCCGGCGGCCCGGCCTGGAGCCCTAAACGCTTGGGTTTTGTCTCGTAACTTCTTCCACAGCACCGAAGACAGCGGGCAGGATGTTTACGTTCACTGAACGCGTCGAAAGACCTCCATGTGCGATGCACCGGAAAACGTGGCACGGCTGGTGCCGGAACCGGAACTGTCGGAACTGCATAACTTCGAGCTTTGACACGGCGTGGCGCCACCTTCGTGTAGGGCTTGGTGCGCATTCATGTAAACGTTGCCACGTCGGCTTCGTTTGAAGAACGAGTGGAGTCGATGCGCTGAAGTCGCTTTCATGTAAACGAGGCTTATGTGCATGGAGGAAAAGTGCCTGGAGGGCTAAACTGGCGCTGCGCAAGTTGTGCTTAAAGCTGCATTTGCATTTTGCTGGTGATCTTTTATTTTCTTGGCCGCCATGCAGCAGGGGCAGTACTGTCCTTGACTGTATTCATCCTCATGATGGCGAACCTGCCTCCCCGCCTGGCCCAGATCCTAGACCACGGCTCTACCGTCTACGCTGACGACATCATGGTCTAGACCAGAGGGGGAGGCCATTGCTCGCCAGGAAGAGACTGCGAGAAGCCCTTGTCGTCATTGGCGTCAACATTGTACTTGGCGCTTGGCATCAACATTGTACTATCGGTGACACTATGGGCGTGAACGAGCGACCGTCAGCATATTGGCACTGCCCGCATAGCAGAACGGCGCCAATGCAAATGAAGGCGAAAGTATGCGCTATCAGCTGCAAGGCTTCTTCCCAACTAGTTGACACAACATATCTGTGCAGTTGCTAAGGGTCCTCTCATCTGACGAGCACTGATAAGGGCGATTATGAGGCTGACAGGCACAAAGAGATTTGCATACCTTATGCAACATAAGGTATGCAAATGCTAGAACGACTTTGCAAACATTTGAAGTTAAATGGACTTGCAACAACAAATTAGCATCCTACATCTTAAGAAAACAGTCCTCGGTCCCCCATTCGCATTCCAACAAAGCGAGCACGGACGGCCAAATCTAAGCGCAGTCTGATTTCACGTCGGGACTGCTACTTCGTTGCTCTGCCTACACTGATGACGTGTACGCCAATGTTCGAAGCTGCTCTCTCGCGACTGCATACGGGTCAACTATGCAAACTGGTAGCGCGATGAGTCATGATGGCAAGAGTACTTAAAAGGACAATGAAGACAATTTAAAAATTTTAATTGATCGCTGGAATATTCGTATTACAATTAGTGTTTACCAAGTTTTAGTGCGAACCGATGCTAATGTGACTTACAAATCGAATAAGCAGTGCCGGCAATAATCATGCTGGGAAAGATACCAGTAATGCTTCGAAAGTGTGGGTGAAGCGAATCTAGCGAGACGTGGAGCACGTCATTGGCGACTCGATGCGGCAACCACGCTCAGCGTCTGGTAAATGCTGCTGAAACCAGCTCTTCACCAATGACATCACTTCCCTTCTTGGAGCGATTTAGTATGGGGAAACCGAATGTCATTTTTGGTTAATTTTTAGGCACATTATCAGCATCATAGGTTTCTATAAAAATTAGCTGAGGTGTTACGTTTGCCCACGGAGTGGAGGAACACATTTTTTTACGCAAATCTTCAGATTGTCCTTGCTGTCCCTTTATTACTCACCTCTGGAGTGGCTAAAATTTGTAGATTCGCCTACATATAGGGTAAACACAGAAGAAGGTTAAGCGATTTGGCTGGGCTGAATGTTAGAACTTGGTAGTGGGTCTTGGGCTGGCCCTGGCCAAATTGATAGCATGTAAGATTGGACCATGTTTTAGATATTGTCCCATGTAGACCTCCAACTTCGAGTCCTGAGGAGTGCGCCACGTGCATCGTTAAGTGTAATCTTCACGTAGCTGCTGGTGAATCGGCTGACAGCATCTTGTGTAGTTAAGTCTCGTTGCTGGCAGTGCTGGCATAGGTACCCGCTATCGGCAGTTTTTTTTTTTTTTGCATGCTGGCAAAGCCTTTTTGAATGCTCAGCAAGGTTTTGAGGAGTCTTTGGGCACCTCTGTCCCTAGTTTTCCTAGAAGCTTGTCACCTGATTTGATTGGTTTGACCTAATACTATCAGTGAGTCTCTGATGTCCCCGTTTCTTAGATCATTGAGCAAGTTGGTGAAGTGAATACAAATGAATAGAGATACGACGGACAACTACAGCTGATACAACTTTTGAATTTTCATGTGTTGAAACTCAAAAGCGGTGCGCTTTTGTGTTTCAACACACGGAAATTCAAAAGTTGTGTCAGCTGTAGTTGTCCGTCGTATCTCTATTCATTTGTATACACTTCACCAACTTGCTCGATGATCTAAGCATGCCTCACATAACTTCGAAAAATTTCATGTAGAAAGCTTTTTCACATGCTGGTGGTATCTTGAATCGTTTCAATCTTAACACTTCGACATGTCGGGCCATTAAAAAAAAATTCATGCAATATGTTGATTGCAATATTTATTATGCAGGTACATGGAAACAAAGGGAGCCACAAAGCACAGAGAGGCTGGACTGCGGCTGTTTTCCTCAGGCCACCTGCAGAAGCTGGAGTTTGCTACGAGGGAGGCTGAGGAGACTATTGTACGTGCGCAAGTTTTGGCATCTATGTCAATAAGAACTTCGTACAAAGTCAATGCTGTACTGGCTAAGTGTGATGGGGAGATCATTACTGGCAACTGCTCGTGTGTTGCAGGAAAGGGCTCCGTCTGCAAGCACCTTTGTTGCGTTTTTTATGCGCTAATGTACATAGCACAGCATGACCTCAGTGTTGTGCCAGGTGTTGTTGCATGCACCGAGACGGAGAGGCAATGGTACAAGCCAAGAGACCCCAAAAAAGTTAGCGAACAGTTCGGCAGTGTGGTGTTTTGCAAAGACACTTGTAAGAGAATGAGCAGTGCTCCAAAGCACCATGAGAAGCGAGTGGCATATTCGTCACTTCGGGGTGACAGACTAAGTCTGCAGCCATTGGACCTCATTCAGTTGCACGGCAAACTGAACGAGAGTGGCCTTCACTGCTTTGCGGATGTGCTCGAGGCTAATGACTTTTTACCTAACAAAGTGAAAGAAAGTGACCGTGAAGCCACGGAAAAGCTACCACCGCGGTGGTTGGACCAAGTAGGGCAGCAGCTAGGTCTAACCGCCTACACGCCCGAAGAAGTAGCGGCTGTGGAGGAGGGCACAAGGCTGCAAAGCTTGTGTCCTCTTTGGCATCACTATAGAGAAGGCATCATCACTGCTTCACTTGCGAATAGAGTGTACACGTGGGTGCACACTTGTCGAACGAAAGTGGGACCCCATGATCCTCGGTCTCTCGTGACTGCAGTGTTGGGCAAAAAGAAATGTCGCGCGACAAATGACATGAAAAGAGGTCTTTTGCTCGAACCTGAGGCTAGATCGCTGTTTCAAGAGAAAAACGCAAGCCATGCGGATATTGACGTGAAAGAGAGTGGTCTCTTCTTGTCGCAGAGCCACCCTTTTCTGGGTGCAAGCCCAGACGGGATAGTCTCGTGCAGCTGCTGCGAGAAGCGGCTCATTGAGATCAAATGTCCGCGGAGCTCGGCAACATTTTCGAAGTCTGAACTGCATGATGGGCACCTTAAGCCCACTAGCAAACATTATGCACAGGTGCAGATGCAAATGGGCGTGACGGGACGGAAGTTGTGCATCCTCTTTGTGTACTGCAGCAATGAGGACTACCTGCAGGTTTCAGTTCCTTTCGATGAGAAATATTTTCATGAGCTCGTTGAGCGTTGTACGTTTTTCTACGACACATACTTTCTGCCTTCCTTTAGGTATTAGTAAATTTTATCGCAAAACATGCCCATCTGAAAATCTATTTGTTTCTGTGGTGAACTAAAGTTGGAACTGCTGGTGTTAGATGCATATTTACCAATTTTCTATTTAAATAAAAGTATTCAAAAAATTTCTTTTAAGTGTTCTAGCATGGTGTTTGGAATAACATGTCTTTTTTAAAGATAGACTACTAATATATGGTTTATTCCTTATATTTTTTTGCCAGGAAATCGCCTCACATCTTCAGTGTACTTGTTTAGTTTTTGAATGTATTTGTTTAGTGTGCAATATGATTTGCAGAGGTAAATAAACACTTTGCCACATCCTTTTTCGTCCTCGTTTGATTGCGGCCGGTTGCCTAATAAAACACTATGCACGTGACAAGTCAAGTGAATTCTAAATTGCTGGAAGCGAATAAATTTTTGCGAGGTCCTAATTTTTACGAATTTCACGAATCGAAAATTAGGTCCAGCGAACAATTCGGGCACTATGTCAACACTACAGAAGCCACATTTGATCCGCAAGAATTAGGTCGTTTACAGTATCTTTTGCTACACAAAAGATTCTCAAATATAACAGTACTAAAAGGCTGACGTGGTATTAAGGGGGGGATGCTATGTGAGCAGCCTTAGTGGGAAAGCACAAGCTGACACATGGCGGCAAATCTCTGCATACAAGGTGTCCACAAGAAGCAATTGCTAGTAAATGGCACTTATTACCTGAATCATTAAATGGAATTAGCACTTTTAGCCTATACATCAGTGTTGCTGTGCACACTGCAGCTGAAATGAAGCCTTAGGGAAACGTTCGTCTTGTCCCAGCATCAGAAAATGAAAAGCCGAGAATGATTGTGTATGCACACCAAAAATTCAGTGATGTGTAATAGTCCTTGAACACAATAAGCAATAGTCTTATTGCTTATCGTGTAGGCAAGCATAAAGATACCCTCTCCCAGAGCAATTTTTTTATTACACACCAGGTACTTGCTTGTGTACACAACCGTACATGGTCACCATCTCGCCGCGAGACATGAACTCCTTAGACCCAACACATTTCAAATGGCTGTTAGTAAAACGAGAGCCCTCCCAACCTTTCGACACGAAACTCGTGCCACAGAAAAGGGGCTAACGGTGTTCAGTACTTGCACGTACCTTGGAATCTCGGGAGATGATTTCCACAGAGCCTCAAGTTCAAAAGTTCCAACTTCACTTCATTTAAATGTTTCTGCACATAAGCCTTGAGAATGCCTGCACCGACATGGGCCTTCGCAAATTTTCCGTAATGAGTCTTCTATGTTCGTGCGTACAAGGTGCCACAAAAAGTGTCTGCCCAGAGCTCGGGAATGCATAACTACCCATAGACTGAAGCATAGGGCACTTTTTGCAGCTGATGTTGCCAATGTTCATCAGTCACATACCCAGCTTAGCAAGCATCTTCTGAGCACTGGACACCTAGGGAGCCCAGGGCACAAGCTCCCTAGATTTTCCACTGCTTGAACACCTAAAGTGTAAAACTGGGTGCAATGAACCGCTATTGAACTACCGTAAACACCAAGCAAACTGGCTGGAGGAGGTTTCATAAGTCCGAGAGAAAAACTGCAGATTTAATAGAACCGTACAAGGTTGGGTGGGCTCCACCGCTTTGAACTGGCGCACATCAAGCTTTACCCTTTTGCATTGGTGTGCTGGAAGGAACACTTGATAAGGATAAGTATTTGGGTTAGCTGAGAAGGCTTACAAGTCTGAAGTGGTCACTTGGTGTTCCCTTTGCTTGTTTTTCAAAAGTTGCGGAGGGCCCTTATGGTAACATGCTCGGTATTTTACAGTAATAAGTTCACCAACAGATCAACTGTTAACGCAAGCTTGATTGTGACATCTCCTCATGTCCCCACGGTAAGGCAAATTTCGCAGCAATTCACCCTGCACTGTTGGGCAACACACTGCTCTTGTAAATAAAAAGAAATAGTTTGGTATTTGAGCTTCACAGTGAAACGTTTCTAGCGCTCTGTTCTCATGTGCTCCTTTTTTCTGCCTCACTATGTGATACGCAGTTGGCGAAACTCTCGAATCCAGCATTGCTTCATAGTTATTTTAACAGTGCTAATGCAACACAGCCAACAACAAAGGTGTTAATGCAACAGACTACCTACAACAAGGGCTCATCAACAAAGTTTGTCAAACGAGCACAAACGTGCCACACCTTGTTGAGCTGCTCAGACATGCTGTTTGGAAAAATGTGCGAGAGGATTCTGAAATTTTTTACCCTTCTGATAACTCTCTCAACGTGTATACGGACGCTTGCAATGTGCCTTGTTTCCTGCTCATCCTCCTCCGAGAGCTGGGGTCGCCCTTCCATAAATGGCGGAATATTCAGGTGGAGTGAGCGCTGCTTGCATTCCTCCGATATTGTGAAGCCCCTGTCCGCCATGACGCTGCGTCCAGGGGTGAACTTGTCCAATACACCACAAGCTTTCGTAAGTGCCTTGTCGGACAGCCTGCCAGGTGCAAGGTCCGATACAAAGGTGACAAACCCGTTAGGGCTGCAGACAATCAATCCCTTTGCAGTATTGTGTTTCTTGTATGTCGAGTATGTTTCACTCTGCACTCGGAATGAAGATGGAGTCTCTATGTAGATCTCAGTGCAATCCAGGATCCCATCCACGGTGTTGTACCCTTTGTCTGCAAAGGCTTGTGGCCTGTATTTATCACACAGGTGAGGGGGAAGCCATGTTGGCACCTGCATAAAATGATTTGAAGACTGAAGAAGTAATTTCTGGGCTTTTCTTTCTCTATGTGTGAAAAACAATCTAGTGTGAGAAAGCAGATTGCCAAGCTTGTTGAGCTTGATTTTTCTGGAAGACAGGAGTTGAGAAAAGCATCCAAGCAGACAATGGCTGCGTACATACCTGGCAAAGCCTGTTGTCCAGGAAGTCCAGCCAAGTGACCCAAATTCGGGACACCGTACTTTGCGACACACCAAACCTGTTAAAAATATTTTGTTTATGGTATTGTTTTTATGCATGCGTCACTGCCAACCTACATTTTAAAAGGCGTGCACACTTGTAAACAGGCCAGTTCAGATATTTCTCTGCACAATTCTTTTGTCACCGACACCGCCACGGTAGCATTAATAACAGTCGGCAGAGGTTTTACAGCCTTTTAAACCGAAATTCAAAGATAGGAACTTTTGTTTACTTGAATAAGGAGCCGTTGTTTGGATCTATCTTGCATGGCCCAGCAGCACTGGCACTTGAATTAAGGCAACATTATGTGACTCGCCGAGTCAAGAATATAATTACTTGCTACACTTTTATTTACTCTGTAGAAAGCATTGTGCACAGATTATAAATTGAGAATCGTCTATGTAGATCCAGACCAAAAATTGTACAGATTGTTCACATGCCATTCCACATTTTGAATGCTCACATTTAACATTTGTACGGTCAAGAATTAACCAACATATGTGTCGCAGCCAATAAAAGGATATTGGTTTTCAAAGCGGATGGCCCACCTGAAAGCAAGGTCTGCTCCGTCAAGCCCCAATCGAAGACGAAGGAGTATTAAGATGAGCTGAGTCTTCAGAGGCAGAATAAATCTGCGGTCCTCGTTTTCAGTTTCTTTCATTTGCCAAAATTGCAATCTTTTAGCATCTGGCTCCAGAAGGGACCAAAACACATCTAAGCGTTCAGGTGACGTGAAGCCTGTGTAGTACCTCAGTTTCTTGTGGTCCTGCTTGATGGCTTCGTAATGAAACTCGGTCTTTCCCTTAGCTTCCGCTTCCTTCATCCGCCTGTGCGTGGCCGAGAGATCAAGCTTAAGCCTCCTGTTTTTTTGTTGCACTCGGTCGCACAGCTTCATTGAGTTAACTTGTTCTTGGCGGCTCTTGTCAAGCTGCCTTTTCAGTGATATCACTTGAGCTTGTGCCTTTTTAACTTCCTCCTCTAAGCTTCCAATCACATCCTTTAGGCTAGAGATCTTCCTGAGGAGCTCGGTCTCACTCTTGTCGTGAACACTGTAGGTGTGATCTGACAGTGGGTTGAGCTCTGGCTGTGTGTCGTCATCTACGGTGCTGCAGCAGGCGGTGCCAGGGTCGACGTCATCTGCAGCTCCTGTGGTGACCTGCTGGGCCGCTGGCATACTTGAGTCGTTGAGTGTAGTGGGCTGATTAGAGCAAAAATAAAAACAAAGAGAATAAATTTTAAATTCTATGTAATGCACTTAACCCATGGGATGACAATGCCTCTAATGTTCCTGCATGCCTGCAGCTCAGCTGTTCATATTGTTTCAGATGTGAAGAGGCTTGTATCCTCTAATATTTTAATTATTTGACGTAAATCATTGAGTGTGTTTAGTCACACCAAAGAGTTCTCCATATGCGAGTTAAACTTTTCAGCACTGCTGAATGCTTTCTATGCTCCTGGCTAATATGCTACATTTGCCAACCTAAAAGCTGCTGCATAAAATGGCAAGCCCTCTTTAAAAAAAAGGGAGACACCAAGCAAGCTTTTTTTGCTAGGCTATGCTTGGCCTGGCCACCATACCTTTATTCGTGTTAAGGGACGCCTCTTCACCACCTTCTTTTGTTGGAGGGGAAAGATTGTTGGCACCCGCACCATGTAAGTCTTTTTTCCTCCTTGGAAATGTGCCCCACACACTCTGTGGCCTGTGGTTGGCACAAACTTTGAGAACCTGGGAGAAAAAAAAATGGTCATATGCTGCAAAGCACATGTGCCCTCTAGAGCAACCTGAAGTTTTTGAAGGAGTATCTAATCACTGTCTATTTAGGAACACCAAAATGGGCTTGTACATAGCAAGCTCAAGTGTATCTCTCACAATGTTACCTTAAATGTTCATTTCACATAACTGTCCAAAACCTTAAAAAAACTATCCAGATTATGCGCTGCTTTTCGTTTTATTAGCGGCAAACATTCAGAGACAAGCTTGGCTCTGTCACCCCTGCTCAGCTGGTGAGTTAACGGTTACATGGCCAATGCTTGATGCATGATAAAATTCAATACAAACCATGTCAGCATGACTTTATCGTGACTTTCTACACCATTAACTACTGTTGCGCTCGTTGCTTTAAGTCACGTTTTGGAGCGGACAGCGTGATGCATTCGACAGATTGTGTCCACGAAACGTTTACGATTTGGTTCATGCGTCGCGACAGCTGAAATAAAGACAAACCGCAGAAGTCCGTTAGTTGGCAGTCTTAAAAGACCGCGCGAAAAAAAAAACGATTGCATGCACGAGCAGTGTTTTCTGTTTGTGTACACTGTCGCTTAGTCCGTTTGTTTTACCTAAAACGTCCATGCACCTTCATAGCTTTACCCGTAGAAATACACCGGGCAAACAAACAGTGCACTGAAAGCGACCACCGCAAAGGAGCGCGGACATCACGATTGAGATAGGCCGATATGCCACGCCTTCGCTGCAAGTGCTCGGAGCGTCAAACATATTCCAAACACAAAGAACGTTTCAGCGCGTCCTTCTCTACACCCTTCATGCGTTGTACTACCTTGGAAGCTTCCGCTCTTTTGCCAACGTGCGATGGATTAAATGCAGACGAAGGAAAGCTGTCTTACCTTCCGCTCAGTCCAGCTCTGTTGAGTCCTCGTAACCACGTCTCACGCAGGCTGATTTCCTTTGGGAATACGTAAAACCCGATGCCTTTATGCCTGGTACTATTGTTATTGCACCCCGGCACACAACAGGTGAAGCCACCCATTGCGCACAGTGAATGAGCACCGGTTAGAACAACTATGCCGCGTTCACAGAGCACACCGAGGCGGTCGAAAAACTTGCGAGAACTACAGGTCCCAGAGTGCACCGCGGCAGCGGTGGCGTAGTGCAACTCACGGTGAGATCGGTCTATTCACAAATTCTACAAAGTGCACAAAATATTGTTGTAATATACATCATAGTAATGAATGAAATGATCCGCTTTGTTTATAAGATTTCGGATGTTTGTCGAGAACGGTAACCACACATCGCGGGAAAAACTGGTTTCGGTTCCGGATTAAGACCAAAATAGGCATGCTTGGTGCACGTGGAAATACAAGCGCATGTTTTCATCGTCCGGGCGGTTCGGCGACAGTCGGTTGTGGGGCAAGCAAGTTGAAGAGACTTTCTTGGGCACGAGAAACCTCCGGCGTTGTCGGCGGGGTCGTGGTAGTGACCACCGCGGCTGCCCTTGCGGCGAAACGCGAGCGCGATAAGTTCCTCGTGGATCTCGTCGGGCTTGGCGTGGCCGCCCCAGCCCGGCGGAAATTCGGCGGACGTGCAGCCGGTGCAGCGGCGGGTCGACGGAGCGAGGTGATGTTTACGCGAAGATCACGTTGTCGTACTTCGGGGTGACCGGAGACGTCGACCGTGCTCGCCCGAGGTTCGCAGCAAGTCCCATCCACCCCCGCAAGAGATCGATGCCGTACGTGCTGTTCGGCAGAAGGACATTTCGTGCCCATAATTACGGTCAGAATAGCACCAGTCACGCCCCACACAAGTGAGTATGTTCGATTCGATTATCTTCAACGTGGTCCACTGCGGTATTGTTATCGAAACAAGGGAAACAATCTAAAACTCCTTGCGCCGTACTATCACAGTCTCTGTACTGCATTTGTACCTTTCTAGTTAATTATATCTGAATTAGTGTTTGTTTCTGAACAATAAAGTTGCGTTGGACACCCCCGTGTTGTTTCTTTTCCATCAAATAAAGTTCACGTATACAAAACTTGCTGCCGAGAACGGAAAAAAGGCAGTGCGACGTTTTCTTCGCCGGTGCCGGTACGCGGTCGAAGTTGGGACTAGCAACACTTTTCATCGTTCTCGCGTCTTACGCAAGTTTCTGGAAGGAGATGAATCATTTCCTTGCCTGAATATATTTATTGCGCGCTGCGCCACATTATGAATAAGTACACAGAATTTCGCTACATTTTATTTTACCGATCATGCGCGAAACCGCGCAGAAACCGAGACCGTGCATTGGTTAGGCCTACGCCAACCACACCGATCAGCTCAGCTGGACCTGGGGGGCTATATTCGACAAATGTTTCTGTTTCTCCTAAAAAGAAACGGAAGTGACGGAACTGACGATATCGCGTCTGATTGAGTTAGAGGCTCAAATGACGAAAGTTCCCTCTTGCGTCATTTGAGCCTCTAGCCAATCGGACGCGATGTACGTCACTTCCTGTCACTTCCGTTTCTTAGAAAACGAAACATTTGTCGAACATATAGCTTCTAACAGAGAGTAAACAAGACGAAATCTCGTTATATAGCAATAACAGTACCCACAAAAAAAAAACACACAACTGACCGCATTCGCAAGCCCCACGACAAGGTTCACGCTGCCGTCTGCAACCAGCGACGAGACCTGACGAATCTCCAATCTGTCCGAATTTCCGGTGATTCGTCCCATCACTACCGTTGACGTCTTCGCTAATGTCATCGTACCCACTGCCGCTGCCACCACTCTCGTCATGTTGACCCGCCATCGCACACTCAAGGCGGCTGAGGCAGCTCTGGCACACCCCTGCCATAGAGAAATATAGTACTACGTAAAGAGCGGACTGGAGCGGACCGAGCGGACACTTCCATAGGCCCCAGCGGCCCAATGGATGGATAGGATAGATGAATACGGCTGAGCCCTTTGGATCGGAGCGGTAGCTTACGCCACCCTAGCCAATTTGTCTTACCATTTAAGCTTAGAATATTTAAAGGAGGCGGTGCAACGATATTCAATGGGAATGTTTTTCACTTTACACGAGCTTACTGGCACACCTGGGACTCAAGGATACTCAAACGCAACGCCACTGGCCAAGAAACTCCTTTGTTGCGGTGTAATTTCAAGGACAAAACCGATCATTTTCATTCAATCTCTCCTTTGCAAAATTTGATGACGTAGAGTGGGGATCGCAGTACACCCATATGACGATATTTGAATGCTGTTCATAGATTGGACCCGAGCATTGCGTGGGCACTCGATTTGGGCTCGTGATAATTACTAGCTCGAGAACCATTCGGGTAGTGGCCCGTGTCCAATCGCTGCAACGACGACAATAGCCGAGCCATAACAATGTCTGGAACTCAGCGCGTGTCCTGTGCTTTGCCAACCCCCGCGCGTGGCTATGATCAACATTGGCGGCATATAATCGGCTCCAGATCACGTGGCCCCTTGTTCTGGCTGCGAGTTGAGGGAGTGAACGCTGCTCGTTTTTCTTTAATTTTTTTCTGGGACTTGTATTGCGTGGGGTGAAAAACTAACGCGTGTTTCATAGGTCATTAACGTCAGGGATCCGTTTTAAGAGGTATTTGCGCAAAATGCAAAAATTGTTGCATCGCCGCACCGTAAATGTGAAAACTATATACACTCTGCGCATAGGAACAGAAAGTGAGGCTATAAAACCCCTTGCCATCAGTTAATAAGAAAATACCTAGTTTTCTCGTGCTTTCTGCCACCATTCACTTAATCTTTGCTTGGTAATCTCTACTGTCTTGTAATCCACTTTTCCTTCGCTGTCTCTAAACCCAATGACTTTATTAAATCTATGTTGTCTTCGGTAGGCATAGGGTGAAGCCCTTTACAGTAGAGTATCAAGTGCTCAGCCGTCTCGTCCACCTCTCCACAAGCAGCGCACACTGTATCCATTTCCTGGTACTTCGCTCTGTATGTTCTGGTTCATAAAACACCTGTCCTTGCCTCAAACAACAATGAGCTTCCCTAGAATTATCATAAATGCTTTCTTTGGCAATAACTGTTTTGTTTAATCTATAGCTTTCCAGAGCCCTCTTTGTCTGCATTCCCTCTAGCCACCGATCTCTTTCTGTGGCCTTAACTTTCTTCTTAACGGAGACCTGCTCTTCCGTAACCCCACTATAGCCTAAAAACTTTCCTCTTAATTTCCTAGTGCGCTGTCTCCACTTTGTGTCTATACTCCTCATGTATAAAAGCTGAAAACCTTTCGTGCCCATTGCTCCCCATCCATTTGCCTCAACCGATCCTCAAATTCTATCTTGCTCGCAGCTTCCCTGCCCTCAAATGACGCCCATCCCATGTCTCCTTGCACTCCCTGGTTTGGCGTTTTGCAATGTGCCCCCAAAGCCAGCCTACCTACTCCGCGCTGTTTTATTTCTAGTCTTGCATGCACTTCGGATTTCATGCATAGCACTGCGTTTCCAAAAGTTAAACCAGGCACCATGACCCCTTTCCAAATCTCTCACCACCTCATACCTGTTATAATTCCAAAGTGCTCTATTTTTCATTACAGCTGCATTTCTGTTGCCCTTACCTATTATATACTTTTCATGCTCACTGAGATATGCTGCACCATCACATATCCATACTCCTAGATACTTGTATTTACTAGCTCTCTCCACTGTAATATTCTGTATTTTCAGCCTCTCAACTTCATCATTGTTAAAAATCATGACTGCTGATTTTTCACTACTGAATTCTAAACCTAATTCCTCCCCTTCCCTACCACAGATGCTCATTAATTCCTGTAAATCTATCCTGTTGTTAGCCATTAGTACGATATCATCTGCATACATCAATCCCGGTAAGGATTGCTGAATTTTTTGGCCTAGCTTACTGTACGAAAGGTCGAATCCAAGCCCACTTCTTCTCTAGTCTATCCTCCAATCCTCTCAGATACAACATAAACAGCAAAGGCGATGTGGGAACCTTGCCTGAGGCCTCGTCCTATCTCTATTTCCCCCGTTGCACTTTCCTTCCCATGTTTCTTCATCACACCCATTATCTTTGTAAATGTTCCTCAATGTTGCTGTTAGTCACTTCATCTAGGTTTAAGCTCTCCCACTATGTCCCACAGATTCCTTTGGTTCACATTGTCATAGGCTTCCCTTGAATATCCAGAAACGCCAGCCAGAGCTGTCTGTTTTCTTTTGCGCTATCTTCTATACACTGTGTTAGAGAAAATATATTGTCCTCCAACCAGAGTGTCGAACCGAAATTTTATCGGTTCTGTTCGGGTTCGGGTTCACGGCTTTCGGTTCGGTTCCGGTTCAGTTCCGGGGAGCAAAAAATAACGGTTCAAACCGGTTCGAACCGGCAGTTCGAGCCGGTTCGGACTTTCAGTTTGAACCGCTTCATTGAGAATATATTTTCCGCGTTGTTCTGGGAATGAGTACCTGTTACGCCTTGAAGCGATTGGTGTTTATAGTTTCTTCTATCGTCCGATGCAATAAATTTTTATATTTCAGGTACCCGAAATATGAGGTTCAAGGTATTTAATTTTTGACGCAACAGTAAAAGAAAATCTACATTAACGTACATAGCATCGATGTTCATGCGACTCAACATTCCGCTGTTTACAGGTCATACATATTTTTTGCCTGAATCGAAATGTTTAAGTACAACAGGAAAGAGTTGAGCTTGTTGGTACATACCTGTTAATAGATCAGCTTGAAATTTAGAACTATACTGCCCCTTGCCTGTCCTGGGCTGATCTATTTACACGGCATCAAAATGTTGTGCACTTGAGTCGTGGTAGGTCGCATAAAATGCCGTGAGTTGGTACAACTTTGCTTTGCGTCGCAGTACAGAAGTTAAATCGTGATTGTGTCCTTGAACTAAGTAAGGAATTAATTACAGCACACAAAATCATGAAATGGGCACCTCGTGGCCATATATATCGTGAAATATGGTTCATGAGATACGTTTCACAATATATATATATGGACGACACAACTGAGCTAATAGCAGTGAAATTTTTCAAAAAATGTCACGAGGGTTTTAGGACAATCCCTTTCAGTCTATTTTTTATAGAAACACCGAGCGGCAATCGCAATGCTTGTTCTCCTAACCACAACATTGTTTACACTCCAGCGCCGCGATGCGTGCGACTAATCGATGCAGAAAGAAGTCGCCGAAATTTTCACTCTAATCTACACACCTTCGCACTCGAGATTGAATCGGCCCAAAATAGCGCTTGCCCCAAGCGAACATTTTCTCATGCCTAGGACAAGCTGGCATAGCCTGGCTGTTGAAGGTTTGTTCTCGACAAGATGTTGACTCGAATTTAATTTGCAAATGAGCGCCACGCTTGCTTACTCGATGGTTTTAACGCGACAGCGTTAAAATAATCGACGCATGAGCTCACTCAGCGTGACAGCTACGCCGAGGCTTGAGGGAGCGCTCCTCGATTTTCATCTCCGATAGGAACTTTTCGAGAATCCAGATGGCGCGGCCGTGAATGGCGTGAAAAGGCGCTCTCCCTCCGACGCGAATGAGTGCGTAAAGTAGTGCGGCGGGGCGGCCGGGGCGGCGGTGGCGGCGGGGCGGCTGCGGCTGTGGCTGCGGCAGTCGCCCCGAGGGGTTAGAGGAGCACGGTAGGTGCGTATTCGCGGTGAGTGACTTCCCCGAGGATTCGCAGATATCTTGTGGTCCGTGCGGCGGTGACGGCTGTTCGCGCTCGATCGCTCTGTTGTGGTCGTGGTCGTTATTGGTTGAGAAAGCCTAGACTTTTCAGTTGCGATATGTCAGTCGGCTGGCCTTCCCGAAGAGAAGAACCATAATCAAGAGGTAAGCACTTTAGTTATGATTTCTGTCGCAAATTAAATACATTTTCACTTTATCAAAATCGTGCGATTGCCGCGATCAATTGAGAGTCACTTTGTGTACTTCAGGTTGTGTGGACCACACATTGAATATACGTATAGCTTCTAATGTAAACAGGTTGCTCCCAGATGCGCATGTGTTCGAAGGACGAAGTACGTCCCTATCATTGCCTAGTTTTGAAATCTTCATGAAAGCTCGCAACTAGCTGTCACTTGGTGCCCTGCATTGAACAGAATTATTGACTCACTTTTTAACCAATCTGCTATTTATACGTTCTAGCGCAAGACTTGGTCGGCTCGGCAAACAGACCGCCTCCAGTGCTTCAACTTGGGCGGTCCCGTGCCTGAAGACTGTGCTAATCTGCAATCAAGGGACATGATGTTATCGTTCTATGCGCGGGCCTTTGAAACATTAACTCATTATCGTCTTCACTGTGCTGGGGTTGTGGGGGAAGGACGAAGTCCTGCTACAGTATTCTGAGTGAGGACAGGAACAACATGCGTTCCTTCAATCGGGGTGCTCGAGAACGTTTCCACTTGCGTCTATTTTCCAATTTTAGCTGAATTTCGTAATTGCAGTATTAGACTGCGACCGCGCAATGTGAATAAAATCTCCTGGGTGCTTGTTTTGCACTTGACTGACCACCAGTTTTCGTTTCTACATTTCTTGCTGTGTCTCTATAGTCGTTCCCATAGGCGTAGACTGCAGGGGGGCATCCACTGGGGGCATCGGGGCTCTTGCCCCCCGGTGAGATCCAGGGGGGCAGAGCCCCCCGGGCCCTTCCCATGATCCTTACCAAGAGGCTGTTTACGTGCCATGTAACGAGCTTCTAGTAGTGGCATGTAAACAAAATAACGCCTACGTTGCCTTTATTGACAAAATACATGGGATAATGAATCCCAGCGTGCTTTCGTTAGCTTCAATCTCCAGTTCTGGCGAAAAGGTAACGCGCAGCAAGCCCCGCCCCCCCCCCCCCCCCCCCAGAGAACTTCTCAGCTTGCCCTCCCCGGGAAAATGAAAAGTCTACGCCGCTGGTCGTTCCTAAGTTTGATTTCTCCTCGACTACTAAGCACACTTCGTCCTGTGAACGTCTTTAGGATGTCCTAACGTCCCAGGGATGTCCTGTGGACGCTCACAGGACATCTGTGCTGCTTCGGGTAAGATAACTCTTTTGTACTGGAAAAAGTAAAGGTAGAAAATATGTTACGTAAAGGGTCCAATTTTCCTCTTTGCTAAAAGAATGCATTAAAATGTGATGTTGCACGCGTCTTCTACATAAATAAAACGTAAAGAGGCCACCTAGCTCGATATTTGTGCGTCAAAGGTGCACGCAATTGCGTTATGTTATGCCGCGGCAGTTTTCTCTAGGACGACTCTGTCTTCAGATAAAAACGGCCGACCGTGTCCGGTGACAGTTTTTAATTTTGACCAGAAAAATGCATCTTGCTGCCTCAATGCACAGAAAAACGGAACCTATCCTTGTTTTATAAAAAAACCAAAATTGCCTCAAAAAAAAAAAAAAAGTCAGAAACACTTGTTCAATCTGAAGCGCTGTCTGTGGATTTCGTAAAATTTGCATTTCAGGTAGCTCTCTCCCTAATTATTTTGTGGCTACTGGCCCGGAAATATTTACTGACAAGGTAAGTATGGGGATGGTTGACCCAAATTATTTTTCACGACATATCGACGTCGTTATTTTGAAATAAAAAATCGCATAGACGGAACATTGCGCAATACTGCCTAAGTTCTATTTTTTTCTCCGCATTTACTGAAGTTAGGATTTTCAAACTTTGCCAGCGTGTTGTCCTCCATTTGGCTATAAATATTGTTGTCCTGGTTAATGGAAATAGTTCATGAGAAACGCTCAAATGGAGGCACTTTACTAAATCGCATACTTTTGCAAATCAATTTTAAAAAAATGGCATCTTCGATTTTTTTAACTCTTCCAAACTAACGCCAATGATATCTACGAACATGACGTGCAAAAATATGTTGCATTGTTTCTGTGTCTTATATATAGCCGTAGTTGACAAGTTCATAATTTTTACAGCCCGTAAAAGTGCTTCGGGGTGGTCAGATTGACAGCGCAGGGTGGGCGATAGTTTTTAGGTGATAATTTCTAGCAAGTTATTTTTTCTTTGTACAAGATTTAAAAAACAAATATACGCATGAGCCGCAGCAATCGAGAGACGCTAGCCTGTCGCACGCTTCGCAGGGTACGTTTTCAGTAGTCTGCGTGTAGCGTCTCTGTGTACGCCAAGCAAAGGAATCAACCGAAGTGGCCCAATACCACCTAGAACACAAGGCCTGCGCATGACGTTTCATTAGTAGATCCCCGACCCGCCCCAAGCGGCAAACACCCCGAAGCTTGACGAGAGTAGGGGCCCCGCGGAGCTCGGGCGAAACCCATCGCCCATGGCGAGCTCGGAGCCTCCGCTAGCAGACGAATTCTCCGCAACGCATTGGTTTTGCCTATTTCCGTGCGAGGTGACCAATGAAAAAACATCGTCACGGGTATTTGCTGCTTTGAATGTTAAAAACTAGGTGCCACCTCATAAGTGAACGACATTTTCTTTGCGTGGGAAAGATGTTACAGCTCTCAGGGTGCAATTTTGGGGCTCTCCCGAAGAAAACACTCTGTCACAACTTATGTAAGCGAGAGAAAACACGAATGTACCTTCGCATTTTTTCTTGAAAAAAGGGCAATGTTCGAAAATTTTTGAACGTAGCCCCGTTTCAATTTTACTGTTCTTATCAATCAATTCGTTCCGTTGTTGCTGTTCCCATTTCTCATGAATGTCTTGCTTGTAACGGTTTTTCGAATATGCAAATATAATGAAAAAGCAAAAGGCTATTTCGAACCACGTACGTTATTGCGATGTTAGTTTGCTCTGGAAGAAGTGGATTGTGCACATGCAAATCTGACGCTATTACTGAAATTAATAAAAGCGGAGTTACAAGAAAAGCAGACTTCTTGCGCGTCCAAAATAAAAGAAAACGAGGAGAGCGTCGTAGTGCAAATAAAGGTGATTTCGGTGCACAAAGCGCCAGGACAACTAACGTCTTCGTCGTCTTCTTTCCATGAGCCGGCACCCGTTGGAGCGTCAGCAACTCCTTCCAATTTTCCAAGTATACTTTCTTTTTATTTTTGAGGAGCCGCTACGCCGTCGCGTTCTTTCTTCCTCCTGCTTTTATGTTTCTTTTTTTGTTTCGTTTTTTTTCCCTTTTTGTTTACTTGAGGCTCAACCCATCGCGTGTTTTGTTTTGCCTTGTTTGGCTTAGTTTTTGCTTTCTTTCCTTCATTTGGGGGCTTACTACCGCCAGTCCGTCTGCTCACGCTGCGCCCGGACATCTTGAGGGCTGTCTGCAACTTTGTTGTTGTTATTGTTTTCTTCCGCTGTCGTCTGCGGTCACCTCCTATTTTCGCCTTCGATTGAGTTTCTAATCCGAAATCTTCATATGTGCTTCTTGTTATTTATTAAATATATTGAAAGGGCAAGCTCGTTACACGTTTATATTCGAACTTATTTGTCTACGCCGGAACGTCTGCTATGGGTCATCATTTGTTGATCAACCGGTCGCCTTCGGGCACGCACCAACGCATACTTGGAGATGGCAGGCATGTCATGTGCTGCCTACCACTACAAACACAAGTTTTTGCGATGTGTTAGAAAATCATTCTTCCATTTCCCGAAGACCGAACAAACGTGAGTAATTAAGTTGCTGCAGCATTTAAATTAAACTGAAACAAACAACTGCAAAAAAACAAAAAAGAAGTGAAGCTTTTTTTTTTATACTGCTGCTTTCCATTCTATTTTAGTTTTTTCCATAAGCGCCGCATAGATTGTCGTCGTTGAAGAAGTTTTTTGCTAGGTGATTTGTATCTTTCTATCGTCTGCTTTTTGTTTTATTCGCCGTTGTTCGCTACCATTCCCCATCTCTCTTTATTTTCGTCTGAGAAGGGGACCCCGTCTTTCCTACAGAGATCGGAAAATGTTTGCACGGTCATTTTCTCGTTACTTTTTTGTTTTTGTTATGCTGCAGCGGCTGGTGCGCTTGCTCTGGTAAGCTTAACATGTTGTTTATGCACGTTTTAATGATCACCTATTTAGGTAAGAAACTGTGACGGCGCAGTCTGTAACGGAT